>LQRL01175521.1:2432-19526 GCA_001703475.1 Hydroides elegans
ATTCATAAAGACTACACTGATATAAGAATTGTAAGTAAAATGCTTAAAAACGCTTCCTATGTGACAAGACATTTGAACTTACTGATATATAAAATAAAGATTTGATCTATAAATTAAATGCATTGCCTAAACAAAGAATCAATGCATGCGCTTTCATATTTCAGAACCAAATTTCTGTGCAGACGACATTGCAGATTGTTCAGCACGATATTGTGACATCCCACTCTACAGTGATATTTGCAGATACACGTGTTTGAACTGCTGTAAGGGATTCAGGGAGTGTTTTAAATGACTGTTTCTATTCATTTAAATACCAAACTATCTATATAAACTATGGATAAATCTAAATGTAGAGTTTTGGTGAATGCTATTGGTTATTCATTTTTTATCCATCGTTTTTTTTGTTATTAACTCACTTTGCCTATTTTTTTTATTTAATCAATATGTTTATTTTTATTTAGCAACAGACACAGCCAAACCACATTGCACATTTAACCACGGGTAAGCAACCTTTTGATATATTTTCGAGGCCACGCTTATAATAATTAAAATATTTCATGTGTAGAACATCAAAATCCTGATAATGGTTATCTACATTAATTTACTATCTTAATATTGGTCTTAAGGAAACGATTTGTCAGATTTGAAATTTAAAAAAAACCTCATCTTGATTGCAGCCATGAAAACGAAACAATTGGCCAATGGCGATCGAATGAGGATGACGGTGACTCATTCGTAACCTTGACAACCAATTCAATGTTAATCGAGAACTTTACGGAGTTCACATGTCATACGAAATTGGACGTCAATAAATATATTTTGAAAGCAGACACCCATAGTACTTGGTCAGTGCTAGTTAAATTATGTTGATTTTAATTAACAATACGTAAACCATTTGAATAGGCTGCTATCTTAATTGCAAAAATGTGATTTAATACATTATTATAACTTATATTAAAACGGAAAATCTTGCCAATTATGAATTTGACTTATCAATATATATTTATTGGTGTGATTTAGCCTGCCTCGTTATGCGTGTAGTAAATTTGGTCGGGCTGCTCCTTCAATTTTACAATATAAAATAAGTAAGTTAATTTTTTTCACAAAATTTATATTGATAAATCTTGATAACGTTCATTGTATTGTAATGTGATTCCTGTTCTAATAAACACCCATTTCAATTTTGTCCATCTTGTTCAATTTCATATTTTTTAATAATATACGATGGTAACAATAGCAGTATTAGAAAAAACAATATATTTGCTCGTAATTGCCTTTAACATGTGCATTTAAACGCTTGCATATACAAAGTTAAAACATATTCTCCTTATTAATAGGTCAGTTCTCAAGTTCGCTTGATAAAATTATGCTGTGTGATGAGGATAATTTCCGAGACGATATACATCCTGTCGATGATTCATTCCGCAGTGCTCACATGAAAACACTCATTGGTACATTATTGTTTTTACCTCAATATGTTGTGGAATATGGACCTCAAATTCATACAAGATGACAAAAAAAATGATACAAATATACAAACTAATGATAACTAATAATGGTAATACTATATTAATATTATAATTTACATATATATTATTATTATTAGATAAGAATATGAATATCCCATTTTATTGAAAAATACCTTCATATGAATGAATTAGTTTCTATTTAGTTGGAAACAAAATTAACGACAATATAAATTCTAATTTAGTATCTATATGATTCTTAAAGACGATAGCAAAACAGAGCAAACCGTGAAATGTGGTTTGGGCGGGATTTATTATGTGACCATTTTGGAGGAAAGCGAAAGTGAAACCACGTGCACCGGGTATCTGAGTGACTACCTGCATTGCGCAAATCAGGATAGATTGACTCTGAATGCTACCTGCAAAAATGGTGGTGATGCAACATATAATAAGCAAATAGGTACGATATATTTGCTCCTGAGCTAGAAAGAGTTCATAAATAACAGAAAAGTTCACTTTTTCAATTCAATATTGCCTTATTTTAAGTATTTTAATGAAAATAAAAGATATTCATTTTTGTAGTTTTATTGTTGTCATCTTGATAAGAAATAATTAAGAATATAGCTGTCTTGCTATGTTGGAATTTGGAGATTACTCCCCAAAAGCAGTGATTGTCAAACAAGAAGGTACAGAAACGGTAGAATGCATGGTAAGATATTATAATTTTAATGCTATTCGCATATATCAAACAAACGTTAAAATAAATATTTAGCAAATATATACTTTTGTCGAATGTGAAGCGTCTTCGTGTCACAAATCAATTACTAAAATGTGCCCATTATCCAACTTTTTGCAATCTCACAAATAAATCTTAACTGTTTATAACAATATATCACTTGTTCACATCCTCTTGCTATTAATGATGACTTTATTATCATATTGTACGACTTAGCATTGGTGTGTAATGTATGCATGCATTTAACAATATGTATTATCACGGCAAGATCAAAGACCATTGGCACAATCCAATCCAGTTTTATGTAATGGAGTCAGCACAATGCGATGCTGAAACGCTAAATGACATCATGCTCAACAAACGTGCTTATAAGAGTCACGTAATTGGTCAAAAGGGTTAGTGTTTTTTACGTTATCCGAAACGGTGTTAATTTTATTTTTACGTTTCTATAAGCATTTATTAGATTAAAGTAACGCATATATACTGTTTTAACACAGTCAATTCTATTCAAAATATGTTTGTTATATATGAAGGCTATCCCTGTTTTGTTTTGAACTACTTATGGAAAACACTTAATGTTACCATTGGTATATCATAGAGCACATTTTAATCGGATATTCCTCGAGGAAACCATGCTTGTCCTCATGCAATAAAGTGTACTTTTACAGAACTGTTTAAATGTATTATTACACCTAGTTGTTTTATTGACAGTGGACCACTGTGGTGAAGGGACGCATAGCACGGACAGACCTCTTCCCTCCTCTGTAACACCCCACATAATCAGCAGCAGCACTGAGTTAAACACCCAGCACTCTAGTTCCACTGCTCAAGACGGACCAGAACCAACTAAATGTGAGTTATCTTAGTCTCGAGAGACGAATTTGCTTTTTAGCATGTTATATTCTGGAGGTGTGTTGCTGTTTCGTTTTATCCTTTCATTGAACATACCTTTTAAATGTGCATGTGTTAACTATCAATGGAATATACCGAATCCGACACATTGACATATAAATCTACAGTACGACACACTAATTTGTATGGGACTTTTGGAGGAGTTCCCCCTTTAGGAATAATATCCATTTGTTTTCATTATAACCATATTTTTTCTTCAGTGCCCGAAGCGGGGATGCGGCCAGGCCAGGTTGTGACCATCGTGTTTGGAGTGCTTCTGCCCATTTGTCTGGTTGGCATGGTAGCCTGGTGGGGATGGAGGCAGTACCTCGTCCACAAACAACCTTATCGCGTCTTGTAACAGCCTCCATATCTCAATAAAAAGGAGTACCTCACATCCCCTTAACTCAAACCCTTTTCCAAACCCTTATCTATTGTAAAACTATAGTTGGCTTGTTAACGTTTAAATACATGATAGATGAGCTTAGCATGTTGAATTAAATGTTTCAAATAATTTATTCATGTTGCATGACCTCGTACTTTTGTGTAGCTGTAATTGCGTTAATGTTTTATTTGATATGTAGCATTTATGCGACTTTGCTCATATAAAATATGTATAAAAAATTGAAGAAGGCCAGCTTTTTCAAAGTGAAATTGTGAAGTCATCTTTACTTTTTTAATCAAAGATAATTCTTCGTTATATAAATCATTGAATGTTTAACACAGAACGTTGCATCATCTTTTAATGAATAAAAACCATAGTTAAGCGACTAATGACGAAAATGAACATTGTTTATAAATATATAATTGCATGAAGTTCATCTTAGAAACAAACCATGTTCTATTATAAAACGTAAATATGTGCAATAAATATATTTTATATTTTATGTTGTGTAAGCTTAAATTCAATTTGATTACTGTTTATAAGATTTATTTATAAACATAGTTAAAAACGGTTTGTAGTCTAACAGTATACATAGGCATATATAATCAACATAAAAACACATATAAAAAGGCATTTTTGTTAATATATTCAAACTAACTTTGTTTAAACTAAAAGTCTGACATTGGCAACTCTAGATCAGAAAATAGTGAGAGGATAGAGTGTTAATCATGATGATGATTATTATATTTATTTCACAAATAAAACGCAATATCTGAAAACAATTTTTGCAAACTTTGATATATTGCTCCGTTGAAAAAGAACTATGTTTAGCGATTGGTCAACCCTAGGGAATAGGTCTTAAAAGGAACAGTTTTAACCCATTTTTGCCCATTTGACAAAAAATGCTATAGAATTACATCACGTTTCATCCCTTGTGATTCTGGCTGCATTGTCCAATGGATTGTGAATGAAGACTAATTGATCCAAATGCCAGACTTAAGCCAAGGGCTCCGTGCTATCGAAGTTCCAACAATCGGCGAAAATTTTCCATTCTCCGTCCTTCTTGTAGATGTGCAGAGCCCTGAAATCCGAATATCAACATCTGAAATAGGTCCAATAAAGCAAAAACAAAGAAGCAAACCTACAAATTACTACTGTGAATATGTTTCTGCGTTGAAAAGTTGAAAAGTAAAGTTTTACTGAACACATCTACTGAACACATCTGTTGATAAATGTGTATACAAACATAGAATATAGATAGATTGATAGATAGATAGATAGATAGATAGATTGATAGATGGATGATTAGATGGATATAAAGATAGATAGATAGATGGATAGATAGATATATAGATTGATTGATTGATAGATAGATAGATGGATAGATAGATATATAAATAGATAGATAGAAAGATAGATATATAGATAGATACATGCATAGATAGATATATAAATAGATAGATAGAAAGATGAATATATATAGAGAGAGAGATGGATGGATAGATAGATAGATAGATAGATAGATAGATAGATAGATAGAGAGAGAGATGGATAGATAGATAGATAGATAGATAGATAGATAGATAATTGGATAGATATATAGATAGATAGAGAGCGAGATATGGATAGATAGATAGATAGATAGATACATAGATAGATGGATAGATGGATAGACAGATAGTTAGATGGATAGACGGATAGACAGATAGTTAAATAGATAGATAGATAGATAGATAGATAGATAGATAGATAGATAGATAGATAGATAGATAGATAGATAGATAGATAGATGGATAGACAGATGGATAGATCGGGAGAGAGATGGAAAGATGGATAGATAGGCTTGAGAGAGAGATGGATAGATAGATAGATAGATAGATAGATAGATAGATAGATAGATAGATAGATAGATAGATAGATGGATAGATAGATGGATAGATCGGGAGAGAGATGGATAGATGGATAGATAGGGAGAGAGAGAGATGGATAGATAGGTGGATAGATAGACCCCTACTTGTTATCCCATGTCTTCTTGTTCTCCTTGGTGAAGAACTGAACGACGAGTCTCTCTCCGGCCATGTCGCCGACCGGGCCAAATACTTCTTCGCTCTTGAGCACGATCGAGTGGTGGTCACGGGACACGATAAGATTCACGAATTCCTCGAAGCCTGTTGTGTGAAAGGGAGGAAAAAAATATAATAAACGAATTATATAAATAATCAACATGTTGCTGACGGGACCCAAGACCTCTCCACTCTTAACCGCGAGTGAGTGGTGGTCACGGGACACGATCAGGTTCACGAATTCCTCGAAGCCTGTTATATTAAGGTGTTTTATGTGTAGGGTGTTGAATAACACAATAAACGAATAATGAGGATGTTAGGGAACAATTACGATAGGAAGGTGGTCATGGGACACGATCAGGTTCATGAATTCCTCGAAGCCTGTTATGTCGGAGGGAGGAAGAAAATTTATTGAACGAATTTTAAATATAAACCGCAAAGCATGCTTTACTAAGATTCTCGACAAGACGTTCACGGACGTTGAGGGGACACCGTACTTTGGGCGGCCCATATGGAAGTGTTCTTTCTTCTTTTTCGACCATCTTAATCACGGACGTAGAAATAACATTGCACCAACGTCACATCAGCTTTTTGCATAAGAATAAAACTCCTTTGGACGCCGGGACGTAAAAAAACATCCGGAAAACTTTTATATATACCCAAAGTATGTCGTCCTCTCAATGTCACGTCCAAATGCGACGTTACATGGATGACCCTTGTGGAGTTGGATCGTTTCAGTCGCTTTCGTAATATCGTAATATAGCGGTATTTTTATTGTCGCTTACACTAACGTTAGCCTCTAAACTTATATAACCATATATAACAATAAAGTAATATTCAGAAGACGTCACGCTTATGTTAGCGACTTTATCCGCACTTTTTTTCTTTTCTTTTTTTTCTCTAATTATGTTTTTATTATTTTCTTAACGAACTAACTTTATCCGCACTTACCGTCAGTGCCGATCAGCAATGGCGCAATGGGCGGCATAAATGCACATCTTTAGTGAAGAGCGTATCAAGGTCGCAATGTCGCGCTTGCTGTATGCCTCCATAAATGCATTGCTACCCTCAGCAATGGTCTTGTCGAGCGCTGGGATTAAAGGAAACACTATTCAAACAATAGGGAACGCGAATTTACGCCGTTAGAAAGTCGCTAAATACGCGTTAATTCTATCTAGAAAATGTTATAAAGATATAAAAGTTAATCCAGAGGGAGACAGACTTTTTAACTCACTTATCATCACTTTCTCTTATGTAATTGATATAAATTATATTTATATTTTATTTTATATCTCATGTCTTATAGGGTGCTTATAATGCTTAAATCTCAAAGCTCACAAATTCAAGTTTTTGGTGCAAAAAATTCAGATGCTCGCTCACCAAATTGCAATTTACACGTACTTATGAGTAGCTCCAAATATCTAGTTGATCTTAAAACACGTGAAGGTATATACGGGGTTTCAAAAGATCAGATAAATATTATGGACCGGTACTATTCAAACATTTTAAAACAAATTACTATTGTTTAAGAACAGGAGTAATATGTGCTCAGCGTGTTATCCTAGATATGAGTCTTGCCGCTGTATTCTGGACACGCAGAAATTTTCGTATCTGGCCTTTTTGTTAACTCCGTACAGGAGACCATTCGCATAGTCAGGTTTCGATACAACCATGGCTTGAACTAATGTTCGGGCATTGACCTCGTCCATATACCTTCGCATTCCTGCTATTGATCTAAGATTTAATATTGCAATTTTGCATTTTTTAACACAAATTGTTCCATAGACAATAATTGGTCGAATAGGACCCCTGGGTTTCGCACTGATGATACGCTGCACACTTTGTTGTCACCTACTATTATTCCGAAATCAGACAATTTTGATATAAAAAGCTTTGAACCTATATGAATTCCTTCTGGTTGCTCATCATGGACAAATAGGTCATTAACATCCACGAGTTGACGCTTTGCACAGTTGTTCGCATGCGTTTTTCAAGTAGCAAACGTTGAAAACAAATATACTTGCGTGTCGTAAGCATATAAATAGTGGGATATTCCATGCTCACGTAGCAAGTCGCTAATTTGAGACATGTACACAGTAAGCAGAATCGGTCCCAACATACACCCTTGTGGTACACCTGTCAATAAACACGCGTCGAATGGAATATATCCATCCACAAAAACCCGTGCATGCGATCGGAACGGTAGGATTGTATCAACGAAATTCGAGTTCATGAGATGCCATAACGTGTTGATATGCGCGAGAGCAGGCGAGCATGGTTAATGGTATCAAAAGTAGAGCTGAGGTCTAGCAAAAAAAGTACACAGTTTCTTGTTTGAAATGCCATATTGATATAATTTTTAACCCTTAAATGCGCCGACTCGGCTGAGCGATTTTTTTCGTAACGCAGACTGAATTTGTTTTCGATAAAAAATTAGTGTCAATATGCGCATGAATACGGGTTGCCACTATGTGTTCTACCAGTTAATATACACATCCTATGTTCGACGCTGGTCGGTAGTTTTTACAATTGTTGGCATTTAAATTTAACTGTTTTATTAGAGGCTTAATAAAACTCGTTTAAGAGAAACAGGAACCACCCGGCTTTTTAGAGATATATTCACAATGTCTGTGAGCGGTTTGACTAGAATATCTTTGCATTCTTTTACAAAAACAGTTGGTATTGGATCTTAGTCCGATGTTGATGTGGATGACTAGGTAATGGATATTTCTAATTATATTTTATAAGCTCGGCATATTGATAGCAGTGATTACTTTAAAAAGTACTTCTAAGGGCTTCAATACTTTATTTTTGATTGATAATTTGTTCATAACAATTTTAATTGTCTTTGTTAAAATAAACTCTTTAAAAATGTTCTTTGTGAGTTGTGAACTCTCCATAAAGCATGCATTGGAAAACACAGTAATAAACAAATCAGCTTGCCATTCACCCAAAATATGGCTATGCCTGTAAAAAGTACAAGATTATTTATCCATTTTTAAAGAATTCACTGGTTTTTTTCCGTGTTCGAGAGAACAAACCTAGTTATAGTTATTAGAGAGATGTTAGAAAGTGATACAAAGATATCACTTATTAAGGATCAATTACTCTCAATATCAAATAAAAACTTTGTTGCCTCTAAATACGACCAGTATTGCTATATCGACCTCGCTGAAATTTTTGATGACGTTGTTATATCAATGCCTTAAATTTAGAGAGACGTGATGGTCTAGCCATTAAGGATTTGGACTCCTTGGCAGTGGCCATAGGTTCGATTCCCGATCAAGTTCGGCCGTTGCATGCAAGTGGGCACTGCATACTATTTCTCCTGCCTCTTTCCATCCAGCTGTGTACACGTCCCATTATCAGCACTCCTTTTGAAAATGTGTCTTACTTCCACTTTTTGAGATCTTTCAAAATTCCTACGCCTTCACAAAGCTTCAATATATGTTCTATTTATGTGCGAACAAACATCATATGACTGAAAATGTGATGATGAGATCTAAATGAAAATTCAGATGTTTATTCATACTAATTTGTGCTTTTTCATGTGCCGCAAATAATAAAATATCTCTTTTAACCTTAGAATAACGATATTGCAGGTAATGAAATTCATTGCAAATAATGCTTGGAGACACAAAAATAGTCCAATGTACAAATGAATCAAATAAATACACACTAATTGTTTGTTTAATCTAATAAAAAAATAATCGATTATTATTTACTCCTAACATATATACGTATTATATGATACCAGTTGAAAAATTTTTCCATTGTATTGAGGTTGATAACAATTGAAATGTTGTCAAAAATCGATCATCAAATGTTGTTAACCGTGTAAGCAGTTGGCGCCCTGAGGTCAAAATATTCTGGAATGTGGGAGCTGGGAGCTGCAATGTTGATAAATAATCTATCTTTATTCTTTTGAAATTGAATTGAAAATACAGATATTATTAAAGTGTCCCTGCAGGGTTTGTGTCAATGCCAAAGGGAACTTAGCTAAAATATTTGAGAACAAATTCTTTTAGAAAATGATAATTTTCTGAAGAGAGAGTGTAACCAATTAAATATCTAATCAATTATGTTTTATGGGATAAATGTGATAGCACAGTGTGAAATAATGTTAAGAATGAGATCTTTGATTATACGAAAAAAGTTTTTTCTTGTCACGCAAGCCATAATTAATCACTGCATTAGCAGGTATGCATCGATTTGTCATATCTCTATATTCAAGATTATATAAAATTGATATATTTAGGCAACATGTATGTATAAAGCAAGACATGTAGTACAATTGAAATATATGCATAAATAGTAATGGAACGAGCCATCGATATAACAAAAAACTACCAGGATCAACTACGCAACTAACAGAAAAAGCCATGTTTTATTATTTTATTGAACTCTTATGCCTTGCGATAAACTTAATTTGAACCCCTTGCTAAACATCACGTTATATAGATTGCATTGAACACTTTGTACAACATGCGTTAATAATATATATCAGAGCAAATGTATGCTACATGTACTAGTCAAACAACATAAACAAGTCCATTATTCATATTCTTAAAACATAATTTAAATACTTAAAGAGCATATCGTATAAGAACGATGCTTCTACTTTGAATTATCATAATAACTGAATAACTAACACTTTTAAAGGTAGGAGCGCTTCCTTCACGAGTCCATAATAAACAATGAATAATACGTTTTTTAGTTCATCAACAATAGTAATACAGCTTATATCTTTTATATCTTTATTAATAGGCGTTCAATTTGAAACAAAAAGTAATCAAATAACACTCGAAATAAAAAGCTAAAGGTTATAAATAGCGATTCACAAACACATTCCTAAGGTGGAAAATAGATAAGTAAATGCAACTTATGCTTTTAACACAACATCCTCTTGTTTAATAACCTATCATAAACAGGCTATATGTGGCTAAATCTATTAGTCTATAAATAATGGAATAAACACAATTTTCATTTTATACAAATTTTAGTATGCAATATCGCGCCCCTACATATGTTGAATATGTTTCCTATTTTTTAACGGTTAGGTTATAGTGAAACAATATTGTCAATACTAATGATAAGTGAATTATTAAAAAATACATATAAAATATAAAGTTGATAATAATTGTATTTGCAAACCATATTTATCATCAACAATAAAGCATATGCAAAATCAAAATCAAACTTACTGATATATCCTTCACATTAAACACATATTACGTCATAATGAATCAACATATCTTTCATAATGAAATAACTGTGCTTCAGTTCTTCATTTCATAATATACCTAGTCTCTTGCAGTTCAAGTGGAATTTTGCAAAGTTATGACGAATGATAACGCATGGGCACATTCTTTCATAGGTGGTTCAAACATTTTGACACGGGTTTCTTGCTTTTTAAACTGAAATAAAAATATAATTTAGAGTAAATTAAAACATTCAAAACAATTATTGTTCAAACACAATTTCATGTTTGACCTATAAAGCGGACGATGGAATTGTCTTCAAAAAGGCAACATAAAGTATTTGCCTTGCAGGAATTAGTGTCAATAAATTGTTTTCATAGGATATTGATTTTAGTTCAACAACCGTGTACACTATTTTGCACTATATTGCCTACAATCTAATGATACACTTTGGTAGTTGTTTTAAAATTCAAAACAAATCATAGAATTGTTACGTACACGAGCGCTTGATTAACAATCTTGAAGTGGCTGACAATTCATTGGGCTTTACTTAAAAAATATGATACATTTATAGATTTTATATCAAGTGAATAAAACGTTTGGAAAAAAAATAGATGTATGCAACTTTGTCAACAATTTATAATTATAAAGCTTATCATGTGGTCAAATCGGCATATCAAAATACTAAACATTTTATTAAGCCTATTACATATTTTTGTTGTAAAAAATATGTTATCAGATACTAATATAGGCAAAAAGCTTAAGTAAAATTCAAACAAAACACTTATTACTTACCTGTTGATCTAAAAAGCTGCAATGTACTACGATTCTCAGCTTTCTGATGTTTAAGGTTTTTGTTATTTTTTAAAGGAAACGTGCATAATTCTATATTTCAGTTTATTGTTTGAATAAAATATTTTAGTTAGGAATATTGTTTCAATAAAATCTTATAATTGGATTTAACGTGATCTGAATTGTTACTGTGACGACAAGTGATGAAACTTTGTATATATTTTGATTCACTCAAATAAAAATTGATATAAGACAAATATACGTTTAAGTCATAGATGCATTTTAAGATATTTATATAACAAATTATATTTAATTTCACATTCTAAAACCACTCAGAAGTACTTAGTTGATGTGGTTACGCCTTAAATTTATTCCTGAAGTAATTTGATTTTTCCGAGAAACGTGTTAACTTCATTTGTTAGCTTTGTCTTCCTTCTGTATTTCTTTGTTCTTTAACGAGATTTTTCCACAAGCCAAAATCGGATTTGATAGCACATTCAGTAGTTACAACTATTATATATTCTGTAACTATTCAGATTTTACCGAGAAACTTGTTGACTTCGTTGGTAAGTCTTGTCTGTCTTGATGATGGTTCGGTGCTCTTTAACTTTGCAAGATTCTGCGCAAGCCAAAATCGGATTTGATAGCATAGAGCTAGTATTAGGCGCCTCTTCTGGCAGCAAGAGTACATGTCCTGGTCATGGTTAGAGCAGTTTAACAGGGACTCCGTTTGATCATACCATGTCTTGATCTGTCTTTTTGTTTCTAATTGGTCGATAAGCTCACCATATGTTGCATCCACCCAAACAAATCGACAAGGTTCAATATTATACATTTGTCCGTTTTCTATTTTCTGCAAGATGATGAACAGACAGTTTTTAAGTATGTAAGAGCTTATATATTTTTGAATATCAATAGGCTCTAAAACTTGTAAAACCTCTCTGCTCAGGCCCGGCTGCTCACATATTGCAGTTAGACGAATGGCTTTGGCCAGGATGTACCCGGCGCGCACGTGTTCAGGAAGGGAGGCCATGAGTGATTTTTCACCAGACGAATACGAAATTGGAAAATTCGCGTTGAAATCATCAAGTTTTGACACTTTCACCAATGCATAATATTCATTGCAAACTACATCCAAAGGCAATGGTTTGTATGGTCTGTAGCTCTGACATGAAAATGCAGGGGCAAGATCGATCGATATTTCTAAATTACAGAAATGAGGACTATTATAGACTACAACTAGCCGTGATATTTTGTCTTCATAGTGCAAAGCAAAAGTGCCTATAGTAATGCTATAGTTTTCATCACTAAGTGGTAGATTGACACGACCTTCCTGGATCACGATGTCTACTGCATTGAAAAAATCGCTGCTTAATTTTAAGGGGATAATAATATCGCCATCGGAATAACAAAGATGTTCGAATCCAACAGCATTTTTGGCACGAAATTTCACACTATGAGTGTTCCCATCAACATCAGGAACTATATTAGCACTCTTTTCTAAGCGACACACAATATCTACTTCATCGGGCATAAAACATTTTGTTCCTTCAACCATGCTTCCCGACAAAATAGGTGTAAATACTAAGTGTTTGAATCTGTTATCATTGCAAAATATGTTAGAAATGCTCTTTGCAATAGTCATAGCAACATATGTCACATTTTTGAAATCTTCTGTATATATTGTATGTAGTTCACAGTTTTTCACTGCAAACACAATATCATCGCGTTGATGCGCAACCAAGTGCTTCTGAGCTTCTCTGAACATGTTTGAGTCAAGCATTTCAGATGTCAGGGCAAACGATCCATATCGATGAAGGATTGATTTTTTTGAATCACCGATTGGCTTTGCATGTTTTGTTGATGGCATAAGATTATGGAGTAATCTATTTTTCCATTTCGAATCTGATGTCATATTTGTATGTCGTAAAATAAAATCAAGTTTCTTTTGTGACCCAAGTTGAGCGGCACAATGAGCGGCAGTCTCTTTATCCCCCAGTGTGCTGTCACAACTAAACGAAGCATCATACAGTCGCGTACATGTATCGAAACCAGCATATCTTACAGCAAGTGCCATTGTTGCTTGCGAAGTTTGGAAACATTCCGCTTTAGATAAAAGAAGCAAAAGTATTTCATTTCCACCGAATGAAATCGCAAAATCAGGGGAAACAAAATTTGGATTCATAAAAAAATAATCCAAAGCACTGTATCCTCTATTGGAAAGCAAACGGGCACATGTTCCGAACTGCCCATGATCCATGAGCATACGCAATATGATTTCCAGATGATCTAAAAAGTATTTGTTATAGAAAAGAAAGTGCAACACTGATAAACCATCCACACTCTGCAGACACAAATTGCAATGCGAATTACTGAGCAACAACTCGACGCACTCTGGCAACGAATATACACATGCCGCCATCAAGGCACTGTACCTATACTTATTACACAGATTGACTTCAATACCATCAGTCGCCATAATTTTGCGAAATAACTTTATGTACATATTACGTTTTGATGGGCGTTTGCATGCAAAATAGCAGCATAATAGTAATGGTGTTTCGCCATGTTCGTCTTGTTCATTGACATCGCATTGCTGTTGATCCAGAAAAACATTGGCTGCATCAATGTCATCGATCATGATTGCATTAATAAGTGGATGGTTGGATCGGGTTTCATCGTTCGAAGAAGAATTTGGCGGATTTCCATTGTTCGAATAAGAAGTCATTATAATGAAAGTATGAACTTTATGACTTTTTGATAAAGGTAACGTTTTGTAATGTTAAAATCATGTGATGGTTTGAACTTGTTAAATGGTGATGACAGAATAGTTTTTTTAAGATTAAATGCCCGCTAGTATGTAGATTGAATTCGTGATACCATGTTAAACTATACTGATGAATTAATGAATTAAATGTTTAATTTAGAGTTGCATTCAAAGAAAATAACTAGTGTTACATAATTTAAACTTCAGATTAAGTTTGAGAAAAAACATTAACATTAAAAGAAATACTTATAATTGTTTTAAAAAATAAATATTGTTGATGGAAGCACAGAATCGGAATGCTGTTGCGAAAACTTGTCTTATTATTGTGTGTCAGATATAAAAATAGCAATTATTAATTTAAGAATATTGTTGATGGGAGCTGAAAAAAATTGAATGTATATATAACATTTATGACTGCTTTGTTCTGTAAAAAAGGCACATCATGAAGGCACATTTTAGAAATATTAAATTTGTATTATTTGTATTGGTTTAGCAATTGATAATTTGTGAGGAGCAAGGTTTGCTATGTAAATATGTGTTTGAATGATAGTTATTTTTATGTTGTTACAGAACGCCTCTACATGTTTAGAGCGTGGCCACCTGCAAGAATAATAAATAAATATTTAAATAGTACTTCTTACACACATGCATTACCATATGTTAACATCATGAGGAGACTTTAGCGATTCTAAGCATGTTGTTTTCATTACGATAAGGTGTTACGTTTAATTCTATATGACCATCAACGAGTCACAATGACACACTCGATTCATAAAGCTTGCTAGCCAATTGCAAATACGACCAAAATAGGTTTACAACTATTTGTTTTAGTCTTAGATGTTGCATTTAAGTGGAAATTGGTACCTTATCTAACCACGAACTACACTACAGTTTAAAGATAAATACATACCTTATGTTGTTTGGCTTTACTTCATTAATAAATAAAATTAAACTTTTTTACAGTTTTATTATATATGTTTTCCCTGAGAAGTGTCATGTTTGTCATTTATGTGAATTTTTTCATCAGAAAAAAACGTATTTTTTCTCAAAAGTAATTAAAAAAGAAACACACATACCTTCTTAATTTGTTCGTTTGTAGATAACCGCACTTGCAAATTTGGCAATAGCTGGAATGAAAATACACGAAATTAAAACATTGCAATATATTAACTCAGATTAGTATATACAGTATAGTTCACAGAATCATAAATTCAATTATATGTATTTCAATGTACTAATTAATATCTACATACATTACCATACATTCTTTGAAAGCGCTTGTTGCCGCTATTTCTCATCTATATATACTATTTTGGTGAAAACTTAACGTAAAAACGGTGCTTAAATGCAACTTATATTGAAACACTTTACAATGTTACCCTGTCTCTAAACTTACAAATACATGTTGTTCATATGCATATTATAAAATGCACCGTAAAACATAACTCACTATTTAAAAGAAGATGTTTTGTTTCATATGTAGGTATATATATTGGCCTATATTTGATTTCTTTTTGCCTGAAAAGGATGAACAAAAAATAAATGATAATGTTTTAGTCATTTAACTACATTTGGCATTTTTTTATTTTATACTTTGTATACCTCTGAAAGCAAACTTTTGATATATAAAATTTTACAACAAGCAACATTAAACAAAATGTATTATTAAGCAATATAACACAGTGCTACTCTGCGCTTGCAAAATAATTATTTATGCAGCATTCTAAATTATTACCATCGTTCACTAGGTAAGTTTCACTTGTGGACCTTCTCAAAACGTAATTAGCCAATCAGGATGGTTTTCAACAAGTTTATCAGATTCACCGTACCTTTAAGCATTAACGATGAATTCATATCATATTTACAATATTATTCGGTGTTGCTTCTGTACCAGTATATCTTAACTTTAATTGAATAATCCATGTTAAAATCTTATGGGTACATTATAACAACATAGAAATAATAATTATTTATTTTAATGTTATGAGTATAGAATAATTAATTATCCTGAAAAAAGAGGTCCAAAAACGTATTATTTACAAGGTATATAGATGGTGTATGGGTTATTATCAATTTATTGTTATTATTTTCATTTATTTTAAATCAAAACCATAAATTTATCTATGAAGTAAATTATATTGTGCAACGATCCCAAACGTGCAGGTTTGGCATTTTTTAAAATGTGTATTCCTAAAGAAAAAATACATCAACACACATTGGAGAGAAAAGCAAGAAGGAAAAGAAGAAAGAAATCAAATGTATAAAGTAACATTTTCTGGTGAACCTGACAAAACCACTCATGCTTATTGAGATTTGTATTTGGTGAACCTTTCTAACATGATACATATTGATTAATGTTGTAGTTTTGTACATACCTCTTATGCAAATCATGTCAAATGCACATATTGATTTAAAATGAAGGAATTCGACTGTGAATCTTGAGTACATAATACCCAGAAATAGTATGAAATATATTTAGATAAGAAGGAGTAACTTGTGTATTATATTTATTTGGACTGATTACATCAAAACGACCCTTGACCAAACACTCACTTATAGTAAAACCCTTTATAACAATTAAAATAATGTAACACTTTCAGCAAAAACAAAATTGTGTAATACTACTTTATGTAAATCGACAAGACTCAATTGCCAATAAGATTGAAATGCCGAAGGTTTTGTTCGCATACACTATTGAAACATCAACGTTAACATGGTTACATAGAATCCATGTTAAAATGACCCCGGTCAAAATGGTCCCAGCTACAACGGACCCTTGTAGCATGTGATTCT
>LQRL01175521.1:19651-31834 GCA_001703475.1 Hydroides elegans
TCCCTGTTATTCTTGACCGGGGGCAAGATTATCAATGACTGTTGTCATTGCCCAACCCCGGTGATATTATTCACCCATTTTAAATATTTATTTTTTATTACTTTTAATCATGGATGTTAAATGTTTATATTGATTTTTTATGACATATGACATTTGAATATTATCTAGAAATAGTTTTTAAATAGAATAATAGAAATTTTATTATTTTTATATTGAAAGGTAAATGGCATTATTTGCAGCAACTATAAATGCACAGACTAGCGTGCATTAACATCTGAATGTTCATGTTAATCGTTTGATATAGAAAAACACTCATTGTTTTATGGTATTTTCTTCGGGTGGGCCATTTTGACATATGTTGCCACAATCGGGGTCATTATGACCGGTACCAATTAGCCGGGGCTAATATGAACGGGGTTATTTCAACCGGGGTCATTTTGCCCGGATACCAGTTACATCGTATGCATATATTGTGACTCAACATATCTGATATATGCAAATTTCTCGTTTATTCTTTTTGATGAATATAACATGAATAAAGATCAAAAATATGTAAACAAATCACAAATATATCACAAATAGGTATATGCATCAGCTTTGATTGACAACAAATTATAAACAACGTATGTATACTTACCAAGTCGAAACAAATATATATTTATCATATCAAATTAAGATTTTATCCCGTGAAGTTTTTCATCAGTTGTATTAACAAAATGTACTATTTATTTAATAAAATATTGATTCGAAATATACGAGGAATCTATAAATTCAACGTTTCACATTTGAAATCATGGTTTTGTGTCTAATCAGCAAATAGTGTAATGTTTGTCACGTTGTCATGATGTTGTCTTTTATCTGGTTATGTTATTGGACACAGGAGGGGGGTCACCTTTCAGACAACGATGAGAGGTATAACGTATTGTGATAAGTTGCAAGATGGGGGCCAAATAACGATGATTGGTCTTCGAATGAAATATCTCCGGACAAAATAAGAAATAACAACTCTAAGTCAAAATGGGATTTACTACAATTGAATTTGATACACAAGTTAATTATTATAACGGACTCCACAATTATTTCCGCCAACAGAAACCTCATATATATTTAAGTATATTTTATTCAACGCTCCGTCACATCACTGTTTTAAATGTATGCAACGACCGGTACCATTCATGCCATTTGTGCCAACTTTTATGGAATTTTATGGAATTTTTCGATTGTTTAATGCAAAAAGACAGGAAATATTTAGTTCCTAAGTTGAGATTTTGTACATTTCTGTCGAGTGTTTTTCTTCATTTTTGTTTTCAGTTTAACCAATAAAGTACACCAATAAGAAAGACTTTGTTATTCTTGACCAGTTGCCTTATAGCTTTTGATTTCGGGAACAAAAATAAGTTTCTTTAAATTTATGTTTGACTTTGGGCTATATTTTCTATGTTACCAGTCTTGACTTCATGTCCAGGTTCTATTGCGTATTGCAATTTTAAATGAAAAAATGGTTGCTGTCCTTCTAATATATTTGCAGGGCAACACACCACAAGTGACGAAATATGGAAATCAGACACTTATCTCGCTAAAATATATAATAGGCCATTTGCCAAAAAGCTATGACTAACACGGTTGAATATAACCATCTGATGGTATGTTTACACCACAATATAACCATCTGATGGTATGTTTATATGTTTACACCACAATATACAGAAATATAGCTCAGTGTATCAATGTGTCAAGTCGACTTGACATGGTTCACCAAATGTATTGAAACGTGTCGCCTGATCATAAATCCGTGAAGTTTTACCTATCGATGTTCGCAGCCTGAATATTAGGTCGCTTCAAATTAAAACTACGAGCCATTGTCATAAGTTATCATGACATCATTTTTGTACGCAACATTGACGTTCAAACGTGACGCCCTTGAAATAGCATGATTGATCGTGTCGTCTATCAACATCGCTAAGACCACATATTGAGGGACTCTTGTTAGAAGCATTTGTACCAAACTTGCAAAAATGGATTTGTTTAGCCGGTGAAGATTTTGACCGTTTTTTTCTATATGACTTCATAATAAGATACTCATAAACGAAACCCTCAAGCACGACGTCATGCACTCATGTTTAACTTGCTAAGCTTTCTCTGAATTATATAAGCTACTAATCTGTTATCAAAACTTCTGTTATATTCAATTGATTAATTTATGAATTGAATGTTTGAACCTATATATGAAAACAAACACCAATATATCTTGCATACTGAACCTCTTCAAATATAAAAAATATAGCTCCATTGAAAGAAATTTATTTCTTTGAGAATAATGACTCATCGATATTTTTTTCAATGAATCTCTATAATTCAATAGAAACACAATGGTTGATGTGAATAAACGTCATTTGAAAGCTACTAATGCCCTGGTAGCAAGCAATGGATGGTTTACAAATAACTGTGTCTAGCTTATTCGAGATTCATGGATAAAAAATTACTAGCATTTAAGATTCTGATATATGTAGATAATACAATGATCTTAAAACATATTCAAAGGTATAGCTAAAGCATTAGCTAATTAGCTAAATACACTAAAAACCATGCTTTGCATACAGTTTTTAATAAATCACTGATGTGCACATGATAATACCCAGTCATTGAATTATAACGATTTGATGAGAAGAATACACATTTTAGAGGGATCCTACCGAGAAGTTATGACGCAAACACATGTATACGAATAACGCAAATAACATATATACGAATCATGAATAGCACAACAATCCATTTAACTTTTTCGTTATTTATATTTATCTTTGAAATTGTGATAAGATCAGATAATGCAGTTTATTGTGTCATTTATATATGAACACGAAATGGTTCGCATCCCTAAGGCTTTAACTCTATCAATATTTCTTATTCTTATAATAATTTATGTTAGAAATAGTAAAACAATTTTCAATACTTCAATTTATAATGTCCGAAAAAGTATATATTAAGTGTAAATGCTTCATTTAACCAAATATCAAGTTGATTTAAGTGACCTCCCTGTTGCAACAAGTAAAATGTCCTTATGTCATTCTGACAAATCTTAAGTAGGACTGCTTATCCCGTAGATATCTTGTTTTGACGTGATGACAGATTCAAGGGTGGCAATGTTGTAAAGAGTGCAATTTCAAATTTCATTTATTTCAAAATATTGTTTGCAACGCTTAAAGGAATCCTCATGAGTCGTGCCACGTATGTAGCTTACATTGAAATATCTAAAGTAACGTTAATAATTGATATATAACGTACAATTTGTGAAAATTAATAAATCTATGATCTATGATCGTTCTATTTCAATATGACTGTTTATATTGGATACATTTTTGAAATATAGAGATTTTCTATAACTTTAACTACTCACCCATTTTAGAGATCTTTCTAAGATGAAAGGTGGCTTTGTGTCCGTTTCTGTCTTTTTTACTTGCCTAAAAAAAGTGGTACAAAATCTGCATACAAAGGATTTGGTATGATTATAAATATTTTATATATATTTGAATATCATATATAATGTTAAGCGTAGGAAAATCATTGGAACAAGGGAGGCATACAATACTTGGGAAAGGGATACATTTTTAATCCACATTTTAGTACATGTTGGGACACACTTCTTACATGTTTAAACAAAGAAAGATCTGGATGTGAGAGTTTCTGAAACACCAAAATCCATCTTTAATATCTAGAAACCTAAACTGCACAGTTATGATATTTTACTTTAGAAACATTTCAGCATAGCAATCTTTTATATGCCATTATTATTATTTTTATTTGATTATATTTGTATGACGATCGTATGCAACCGGGCCGGTTCAGTTCGTATTTTAATAAGTAACAGTTATAAATAGGCTTAGATTACGAATGCGTCTTTGGTTGTTGGGGACGGAAGAAAGAAAGTGTGTAATATAAGTTGTCAAAATAAGCCGAAGGGATTGATGTGTTAGTGTCCGAAGCATCCAAACGCCTGTTTATAGCACGGAATATTGAACGTTATATATATCGACTCATTTTCAAATAAACATCATTGCAGATATTTCAATAACTTACCTCTATTTAGAATTAGATAATCCCATATCTGTTTTTTTAAACAGTTGTATTTCTAAATTATATCATTTTCATTTGTTTACTCTCCTAGAATTTGCCAAACAAACATGGATGGAGTTAAGCAATTAATATTTTCCATACCGAGTTGTTCATTCAATCAGAGCTTGTGATTATGGTCACGTATTAACATCATTTGTTATCATGTGCTTTATTATCAGATAAAAATGACATGCATAGCGATCAGTGATAACTGAGAAGATGCACAGTCAACAAAAAATTACTTGAATTTATGAAAAGGTCTTCATGAAGTAAAGTCTTTAAATATACACACAAAATGCAATATAAACATTTACTACATGGTCGGGTGTATAGCTTAAAGGAAATGATGATGAAACGCTAGGATGTAAATATAAAGTGTATTGCGCCGTAGAAACGCCTGATTTACTTTTTCCTTAGATACATAGAAAACTACATTTTTCGCGATGTTTTACTTAACAACTTATTTCAAATATTTTGTGTGCTTTTCTGCCGTAACATTATTTGTTATTGTTCAGTTATTGCAAGTTCCAGGTTATAAGATTAAAAAAAACCAAGCACATTCCTCCTTTGAAAAAAATGAGTATTAGAAAGCTTTGTTTAGAATATTTTGTTTTGAGCAAACTCGCATTCCATAGCCTTTCCTTTCTTAACATATTCACGTTTATTTCTTACGTCGCAAACCTAACCACAAACGTCATAACTTCATGAACACGAACATAATAATATAAACAGCAGGTGCAATGATGGGAGAAGACAACACATGAGAATTGTGTTAAAAACTGATTTTAACGAATTGATTGAATGACATATAAAGAAATTATCATAGATCAACAATTATATATCATGTTTCCATATGTATACGCAATATCAGAAAAAACCTATAATATGTAGGTTGCAATTAAGATGTTATTTCGAAAAGCTCAAAATACATGCATAGCATATAAACACATATTCACCTACATTTAATGCCTTAAGTCAACAACTTCTTTGGCAATCCTTAGATCAACGTCATTAAAAACAAATAGGCCATTACAACACCAGAAAAATAAGATGCTACCCTGTAGTAAAGGGAATCCATAATTCAGATTCCGGATGTGTAGATGATTATTGCACGATGTGAGTCAAAGTGGATGCACTGAGCCTCTGGCTTCGTGCATCCACTTTCACTCCCTGATTGCTATAAACATCTTCAGATCCTGAATCATCAGAAAGGATTCCCATAATGTTCTTTAGCGACAAGGTCAAAGGCACTTGCACCGTAACAAAATGTTTAAATCAGAAATCAGATATCGCTATGCATGCAATGCGATATACGTCAAAATAAATCTCCTCTCAAAACACAATTTATATGACACCGTGCAGAAAACAAAGTTTCTTTCCACAATTATAACTCTTTCTAGGGCACACAAAATCCATCTTCCCGCTTAAATTCCATCCGTCGTTGCGAGCTAGGCCAAAATTCTCCCACTGAATATCTAGTTTTCTCTTTTAAACATAGATATCATTAATATTTTAATTAAGTGCCCTTTACCCACCACTAATCCAATACCTCTCAATGTGTCCTTTATCTTTAAGAGTACAGCGTGAGTCATTTAGCGAGGATGTAGAGTACGTCGATGCACGCATTTTATAATAAGCAATTAACTAGTTATCAATTATTTTATTTAATGCGTGGAATATGAACATTTTTGCTAATACAGGCATTTTCCAGGGCTTTGAAAATCCTAGACTCATTTGAATCAATATGCTTATAATGATTACAAAGATATTTTGTTATACTAATTCATAATATGTTTAAACGATGAGCAAACATATTTGATAATGAGAAACAATAGATTTAATCATTGTACTATATCTAAAATGTTATACAATCGCAGCGGTCACCGACGTTACCTCATATCAAATTCACTTTTGTTTTTCATTGAAAAAAGCAAACGAATCGCCACCCTTGCAACATTTCTAATGACGTCGTATCAAAACATTGTCTAGCTAAGTGACATATATTGCACATGATATTATGCATTGTTCTATGAATGATAACAACATGTTGGATTGTATAACCGAAAAGTTGTACCATTTTTATTGACGTTGTTTGATCCTCAATATCTCCGTTATAAAATAACGTTAAGAGTCCAACAATACATCAAAGAATATGTATATTAATGTATATTTGTATTACAAAATTTTACAAATAAAGTTTGACAGTCGATTTTAGTTGAAATTGCAAATAAAATAATAAAACTCAACCGGTATTTTGTTAAATGTATATGAAACAATCACCAAAAAACAAACGCAGGCTAATGAATTAACCGGAAAAAATGACTGATTGCTTGGTAATTGGTCGTAAATGGCTTGTGCGCTGTCCAGAAATATGTTTCTATATTTGACTTACCCTCTACACACAAATCTATACATAAATATATATTTTGTAATCATAAGTTTGTAAAAGAAGGCTTCTATAATGCCCTTCGATAAATTCGATATATTCCCATTTCCCTTAACCGAAAAAATGCTTGTCGCGCTTTTCAACTAGACTTTCTTTTATAATCAACAAATGATAGTACGTTCATGCTCGCATTCAATAACTTTTTCAACATGTTCATGCATTTACAATATCACCATTAGCTTATCATGCGTCGCATTGAAAACGATAAATTCTCGCATTACCCAAACAATTTCTTTTAATCTTCACATAAATCATCACTAAATTTGGTTGCATTGTTATGCATCAATGAAAAAAATCAAAGTAAACCCGTATTATGTGCGATAAGGGGTATAATTATTTTAAAAATATAGTCTAGCAAGAATCAAGAATATACAGGGGGTCAATTCCTGTTCTAAAACAGAGCACTTAAAATATACATCTCAACATGTACCATCTTTGCATCAACTCCTTAAATATACCAGAGGATGGATTCAATGGTTTTATACGTATTCCTAAGCACCAAACATATCGTATCACTAATGTGTGATCAATAACGAATTTTGATAATTTTCCATGTTTTTGATAACTTAATAAAATTACAAGAACCTTTATTAAATAAAAACATAACAAATCATGACAAAACTAAATATATGTTTATGCCTTCTTACAAGATCTTAACAAGTTGATGAATTCGCCTCCCTAAGACTGTTATCACAAGTCAAATGTCCTTAAGACATTCGGACAAGTAGGAAGTCGGGTCATTATCTTGCAAATGATTTCTCATGACGATATTAAGATATCGTAAGGGAGGCAATACTATAACATAAGCGGCCGCTGCGAATTTGAAATAAATATAAATATATCGATAATTTATTTTTTAGCTCTCTTTGTTGTTTTGTCCACACAATAATGTTAAATGCAGGCGCGGATTTAAACTATTTGGAAGCGAGGTTGCAAACCATATGCCTGTTTGCCACCCGAATGTGTCACGACGTCTGCATATCAATCACATAAGATTATTATATAATGCATTCTAACAATGTTTTGATTTCTTATACTTACTTATAGATAACCAATTTTCATCTTAGTTTTTACCACTAATAGCGGACTTTTGTGTTTAAATCACAACACATCGAATTTGATAAAGAAGCGCTAAGACATACGTCATAATATTCGAAACAATTATTAATCGTAATATTTATCATGAATATAATAAAGCGGCAATATTCACAGACATTTCAATTTAAGAAGTGTGATGGATAAAATAACACTTTTGTTCAATGAGCTAAATAGCGTTTGGCTTAATGTAGAAGTATGTTTTAAGCTTGGATAAATCATTTCTGTTTGCAGTTTGACCACTATGAAGCAGATACAGTTATTCTTATTGTGTGTTACAGGCATGGGTGTGTTTTGCATGTATCCCAATCGCAACATACATGTTACATTTAATAGAATGCACACTGATGTTTAAAGAATTATTAATTTATTGCAACAAATTGAGTTAGAGGTTAATTTTTCGTTTGATTCAACAATGATTTTACATAAAATTAACGTATTGCACCAAAATGAGTGACGTTCAATCGTTAATGACATAGGAATAAGTGTTTGTTTTTTAACTCATAAAAAAGTTCTAAAACGCGATCTTTCCGTTGATAGGAAGTCCTCATTCGGTGTAATTTAAAAGGTTTTAGGACGTTTTTATGTCCTGAGATTTATGTCGTATGCTTGCATTGTGACGATGCGTAACCGTTCATATCTCTACTTGCAACATAGCAGAAATGTTTTAAACTTATGAACGTATGTGAAAGTCAATCGGACGCTGCTATGAATTTGTGGAAACGTTGCAAATAAAAAAGGTGTTTCTACATTCGAAGTTATTAAGTTACCTCTAAAGTTATAAAACTAAAATATACATATAAATTTATCAATGTATGGTATTTATCAAATATTGCAACTCACAGTAAGTGGACGTTTGTCCAATTATTGAACCCATTTAAGGGCAAAAGCCCCCGGCAAAGAGCCATCCAGGCGGATGCCCCCTCTAATTTTTGCAGGCTAGGCGAAGAACTACCCGGCGGAAAGCCCATCCGCCCCCGACGAAACTACCCCCTCAAGTTAGCTTATCCTTAATACTGTCTGGTGCGTCGGTATCAAATATGTCTCAGCGACGCCATCATTGAATCAAAACTTCGTTGATAATTTGACGCAACATTTACGTTATAATATTACGTTGTTTATGACTGTCTTCTCAGGTTTAATATCTGGGTAGAATATCTTAAACGAATCACAGTTTCGACCACAATTGCTGTCTTTTGAGTTTAAATTTGCAAATGTATGCAATTTATCAGATAATTATTTATTTATTATCAGTAATTGGACATGAATATTCCAACATGTCGAACAATTGTTTGGTAGCCATGAAAAGCGTTGCAAAATACGTTACATGGATTATGTTATCATTTCATTGCCCTATATAATCTTTAATAATGATTACAGTAGCGCTCGGTGAGACATGCATTCTTCCGGAATACCTCCAGAACAATCCGGATCAACCGGAAACGGATTACTGGAACATGCACATGGACAGCAGTGGAAGGGGAAATCGCATTTACATTCGAAACGACTCGCTCGTGGCTATTTCCGGGAATCTGGATACTTTCGGTGACGTCATTGTGGATGTCACATGTGCTTGGATGCAGTCGGATGACGATGGGCGGGATGTGTTTTATTTCGATTCGTAAGTTTCTTGTTGATAATAATTATTATGAAGGGGCAGTGCAGATTTCGATTTGTATGTTGCTTGCTAGTTTTTGGTGCTGTAATTGGTTAGGTAAATTTACTGCCTCTGAGTAAAATATCCCTATTCATTTTATCAAGTGTTCATTATATTCATGAAAATTTGTTCCATCTCCTAAGGCATTCCAACGATTGAATCGGAAAGTTAGAAAGAAGACTTATTATTTCAATTGTTGGCAGCTATTTACGGCGTATAATATATTGTGTAAATTGTATTTGTATTTGAATAACAGACCAGACGAAGATATTTCTGTTGATATATGTGTTGTATTCAATCAACTAACACCAAACGTTGTTCAAGGAATTGTTGGTAAGATTATTAATATACAGTTAGGCTCAAATGTAACTGATTATAAATTTGAATAGTATTGATTGAGAAAACTTTCTATTTGAAACAATCAGTTTGACATAGTGAACTGCTTTTCGAATTCTTCTTAGCATGCATAACTAAAGCGAGAATTTATTTAACTTGTTTGTCTTAATCTTTGAATATCAATAAGCATTAATAGTTTTCAATTTGTTTTATAATAACATAATATTATTTATTTGATATCATTGCTAGCTCCAGCTAATCAAACAGAAGATGGTATATTCGAATGCATGAATGACAACATGAAAGAAACGAGTTGGCCGCTCATCGGTAGTTTAATATTTGTTTTAAATGTTAAGATCATCAAAACAATTGCATAATTGAAAAGCAATTCGATTTAGAAAAGGTGCGTTTTCTATGTAAAAACCTGATAGCTGATTTGATATTTGTATTTATGAATTAAATAAATAGTTATATACAGTTGTGTTAAAAGATAATATTTATAGAACACCTTTACTATACTAAAAGCCAATACCGCGCGAGAGCCTCATTGCTGGATATCGTGTCCTCTGATTGGTGGATACACATTTGTGGTTTCTGGATTCGAAACATTGGCTGATAACACAACTGAAGAAACGGTAATCGTTTTTAGGTTTCTCAGAATCGAATTTGGTGCAAAAGAAAACTTTAAATCGTATTTAGATTAAAAAAAAAACACACATTTTCACTTAAGCCTATGAATATACATACATTGTATAAGGCACGAATCAGGTTAATATAGTGAAAGTTCTAGTGAGAGTTGGTGTGTGATATTTACTAAGCAAACGTTTCGTACATATTTTCTATGTTTTCGCTTATTTGACTGATTTTTTAATGCCTGAAAAGAGACATTTCCAGTTTTCCATGTTGTTGCCAAAACATTTCGTATTTTATTGAAATGTCCAGGAATACTG
Organism: Hydroides elegans; assembly: GCA_001703475.1. Lineage (NCBI taxonomy): Eukaryota > Metazoa > Annelida > Polychaeta > Sabellida > Serpulidae > Hydroides > Hydroides elegans. Next base: position 30,246 of record LQRL01175521.1, read on the forward strand.
CAGGGATTTCATATTCCCATCCCAGCTGCACTCCGAATGCACCCCAGCCGAGGGAATAAAACTGGAATTCGCTGATAAAACATGCATTCCAAACCAAGGTTGGCAAAAAGGTAAATATGCCAGGATATCAATTTGATAGGACATCAAGAGTTTTTTTTTCATTGATTAGTGTATAAAACTAATATCATAAACTAGGCAACTAATTTCAAGTAATTAGAAATAAAAACAATCTAACTTGAAATAAGATAAAATGTTGGCCAATTTACCAGTTTTTGCAATGTTATATTTATTGGCATAACTCATATTCGAACCATGTTATCTCTTGACTGTATGTTGATTGTTTTATAGAACAAAAGTTGTTTTGTTTGGATAAGTGGGAATCGGAGGAATATCACTTTGCTTTGGTTGGAGAAAAGTTTTTCAAACCGGAATTCTGTATGGTAAGGAAACTTTTATCTTTAGTTTGCATTCTTTTGAGAACTTGGTTGATGTTGCGATCGATTTGTGGATATATTTGTATATCTTTACCCGTTATAACAAATATATGAAACAAAAAACACTATGTTAACACTCATGGATTTTAAAATTCATTATAATTAAACAAGTTTTAGAAATTGTCATTTACAGCGAGTATCCAAAGACAATTCCACCATCATGATCTTATTTCAAGACATGTCTTGTCCAACCGATGACAATTTTCCGGGAGATATACAATACCTTGAGTTTACTCTTACACCAAAAGGTACATAACCTTTACTCTGTTCTGCAGTTAGGACCTTAAACGAGCTATTCATAAAGACTACACTGATATAAGAATTGTAAATAAAAATGCTTGAAAACGCTTCCTATCTGACAATACATTTGAACTTCCTGATATATAAAATAATGATTTGATTTATAGATTAAATGCATTGCCTAAACAAAAATCCATACATGCGCTTACATTTTTCAGAGCCAGAGTTCTGTGCAGATGATATTGCAGATTGTTCAGCACGATATTGTGACATCTCACTCTACAGTGATATTTGCAGATACACGTGTTTGAACTGCTGTAAGGGATTCAGGGAGTGTTTTTAAATGACTGTTTCTATTCATTTAAATACCAAACTATCTATATAAACTATAGATAAATCTAAAAGTAGAGTTTTGGTGAATGCTATGTGTTATTCATTTTTTATCCATCGTTTTTCTTGTTACTAACTCACTTTGCCTATTTTTTATATTTAATCAAAATGTTTATTTTTATTTAGCAACAGACACAGCCAAACCACATTGCACATTTAACCACGGGTAAGCAACCTTTTGATATATTTTCGAGGCCACGCTTATAATAATTAAAATATTTCATGTGTAGAAAATCAAAATCCTGATAATGGTTATCTACATTAATTTACTATCTTAATATTGGTCTTAAGGAAACGATTTGTCAGATTTGAAATTTAAAAAAAAACTCATCTTGATTGCAGCCATGAAAACGAAACAATTGGCCAATGGCGATTGAATGAGGATGACGGTGACTCATTTGTAACCTTGACAACCAATTCAATGTTAATCGAGAACTTTACGGAGTTCACATGTCATACGAAATT
>LQRL01175535.1:0-29981 GCA_001703475.1 Hydroides elegans
TAACCAAGTCTCTATGACCTTCCGTTCAAAAGTTCTAGCCCGTACAAGCTCAAGTCTTGAAAAACCGCTATTTTGGGCTATTTTGGCCAATTCGACCACTACCGGTAGGGTGTTTTTGACCGAGATGGTCAAAAGGCACATCTACAGACCAAGACCTTTCATTTGAGCCTATAACCAAGTCTCTATGACCTTCCGTTCAAAAGTTCTAGCCCGTACAAGCTCAAGTCTTGAAAAACCGCTATTTTGGGCCATTTTGGCCAAGTTGACCACTTCCGGTAGGGTGTTTTTGACCGAGATGGTCAAAAGGCACATCTACGGACCAAGACCTTTCATTTGAGCCTATAACCAAGTCTCTATGACCTTCCGTTCAAAAGTTCTAGCCCGTACAAGAAAGCGATGACAGACAGACAGACAGACAGACGGACGGACGGACAGACGGACGGACACCCCAACTCTATAGGCCCCCAACTTTTGGGTTGGGGCCTAAAAAAACTGCGCTAGCGCCGTCGGCGCTCGCATTTAACATGTAATTTTCATGTTGAATATCGATGGCTTATGTAATTTTGCCCATGCTAGTGTTACTTTTCATGACGTTGGTAAAGTACACCTTTGCCTAGCATCAAACGTATGAATTTGAACTATGTACGAATTTAATGGTAAAATCCTCTCCTACACATTTAAATAATTATCGTTCATTTCCGGTCTATTAAGGTCTTTTTCGGTCTATTAAAAATCTGAATCTAATTGACCGATGTCTATCAGCTGAGCAAAACCTGTGTCGCACCCTGTTAATGCCACCAATCTAATGGGTCGTGATCATTTGGTTGAAATTTTACATGTTCTTGCCCATTTTTGGTCACTTTCAGTTACGCGAAGACGGTCAAAAGCCACACCTTCATGTTTAGAGCTTTTTTTTGAGTTCAAACACATTAGCCCATGTAACCTGATGTTTGGTTTGGAAAACAGTATTTGACCTTTTTCGCCAAATTTATCCATCTTAGTTAACCAATCTCGGTCAAAACTGTCAAAAGACCGATCTACACACTTTTATGCAGTTTATTATATTTATGTTTGGAGTTTCTCCCAAAAAAAACTCCAAACTTAAGCAATTCACCCCTTTTTTCACTACCGAATAACCAATTCCGTATAAATTTGAGAAAAGTCCAATCAGCACAACGTGACAATAATGATTATCTATAGCCCCTGATCAAGTAGAGGTTTTCAATTGACACGACCTTCTATGTTAACGTTCTTGTAAAAATCAAGAAAGTCATGACGGACAGACGGACAACCAAAATCCATAGGCACCAACTTTAGGACAAAAACAAACATTTTTTTTTCATTAATTGGCTGATAATAGAACTTTCTATCGTAACCCCTCAAAACATGTCATAAGCAGCAGCGATCATTTATCACTCAATCTAACATCGTTTTTTTTCTTAATGTACGTAGTGAGATATAAGTAGCCTACAAGTATGTAGATAGTTCAGTTTTTTTTAATTTATGAAGATACATATTGATATGAATGATACTTCGTACTTTATATACAAATATATTCTAAGTTCTTATACAATTTATCTATGATGTTAAAGGCTTCCAACATTCAACATACGTACTAGGTAGCCAAGCGGTGCCAAGCCTCGACGTCTTACTCTTACGAATATACAAGCAGTCACTTTTCTTTTTAAAATACATTTTACGTAGGTTTTACGCAATGACATTAGTTGAGACTATGACAACTTATTACAAGTGGATCACAGAGTATTATTTCATAAGACGACACTATTAACATACTCTTAATTTTCTATAAAAGCTAAAAACCTTCGGTAATTTGGAGTCGACATTTGTCTCGACAGGTGACGAACGCATCACGGCGAGTTACGAAATTTGAAATTATTACAAATACACGAGAGGACATTCAAAATGAAACATACAATCAAATAGATAAGTAATAAAGTAATACATTTCGACATATTGGTATAATAGAAGGTTCGTAACAGTTGTTTTAAACATAAATTTTTACCTTCTCCGCGTTCCTTTTACCACACGACAACGAACTGCGCATGCGTTTGTTGTATCCCAACAAAAATTACCGAATTCCCGAGAATATCCTAAATGACATTCGCTGATATTCTTTAAGGTTATAAAATCTCATCGACAACTCAAAAAATGTCAAAGATTCGATCTAAATTCTTTTTATGTCACTACACATGCTAATGGACCAACTTAATTCACAGAGTAATTTTGAAGCCATATTTTGTGAGAAAAGTTATTAAAATAAGTTACTTTACATTGCCTCCTTGAAGGCCCAACAGTTTTATTAACCGTATTTGAGTGCACCTGACAGCTGTTCCTCAAAATTTCAAGCTAAGTTTGAAAATTCGAAACAATACTTTATAGCTTTGAGATATGAGGAACCCCTTTTTGATGATTTCTTATTGTCATCTAATCGTAAGCTCACCTCACGAGTTGCTCCTCACAAAAGGAACACATTTTTATATAATTGTCATCTTAATGTCATTTACATGAATGATTATTTGGCAATAAATTATAATTGCTTGATATTATTTAATTAGTAATAATTTGACATATGTGATTGGTTTATACAATTGTATTCAACATTTTCCTCAGATGTGTTGAAAACAGGATTTGTTAGGTGTTGTTTTTATTTTAAATTTGTTTGAATGCAATTAGACAACTCTAAAAAATCTAGGACTATGATATAAGAAGGATGTGCAGCCGAGCACGTGATCAATCAAAACATTCATACAATGTTTATATCAATCTCTGTTGGAATTTCCCAAAATAAAACTATACATACGTTGCGATATGATCAAGCTATTTATTGATTTTATCATGAAAATATATCGAGCTAACCCTTTTATATCGTGGCGTCTACTTTTTGGATCAGGAAAATCGAAGTTTTAATAAGAAAATTAGATTTTATTTTTTTGGCACAAATGAAGCACATGGATTTATTATCATTTATATAGCAAATTCAATATGGTTTATGAAATCAATAATGCCGTAGAGGATCATTTCCCATTATGATAATTAATGAAAGAGTATATAATTGTGTATCGTGTCGTCCGAAAAAATCAAAGTAAACCTATGTATAAGGTGGAAATATTTGTCATGTAAAGCAAAAAGTCTCACAACACTGACATAAACATAGCAGAAAATATCCATTCTAAACACTCGTAATTCAGTCGTATTGTTAGCCTGCTTCACATCCTGTTATACTCATCCTAGAAAAGATGGGGTACCATTCTAAATACGTATATAATTCATTAGACATCAAATATAATTACCTGCTATTATCTTATATATATCATGCATGATTAATAACTTTAATAATTTCTATATCATTATTTTGTTGTTCATATATGTTGTTTAAGTTATTTAAGATGCTATTAGAAATGCTTGAAAATATACAGTGCGGTGCTCTTCCGTACTGTATGAAAATTATTCTCTTTGTTTCCATGCTAAGTTTTACACTTTTGTTTCTTTTCCAGCTAAATCTTTGGATATACATTGTGATCCAAATATCGAAAATCTGCAGGCACTAATGCCATTCTTTGTTGATAGTACATGTGTCTCTATACACCTAAATTGACGAGACATAACATTTAAATCTAAATCGTTCTAACAAGAGATCTTTGGTTTCTTTCTTGACGTTTGCATTTTACTGAATGACTTTCTGGCTTTTTCTATTCTCCTGCAAATTTCCAAGTCACTTTTCAATTATTAGTTACTTATGAATACGCAAATCGACTGACTAACTCCACATCCTTGCATTTTTATTATATAAAATGTAGTATTTTCAAGTTTTTTTCTAGCTTCTATGGTCTTAGGGTTTTTTGCGCTCATCTTCGTTCGAAAATGTATTTTTTTAAATTGAAATTGTTTTCAATTTAAACAGAAAACCCTTATTCTCTGTTGTTATATCTGGGTTGTCTGCGAACCTCAAGTTGCTAATTCCTCTATTTCACTAAGAACTCTACAACCTGCATTCTCAATATCTCTTAATTTAGCATCTGCAAAAAAAGTTTAAGGGTTTGGCGACAGTGCACAACACTGCATCGTTTCTATTTGTGGAATATCTTCTATGTTTGCAGGTGCTGCATGTACAGCCACTTCATACTTGTAGTAAATCAGGGTAATTTCTCAAACATCTTACTATAAATTCAATCTAACTTCTGTTTCTTGTTCCAGTTTTCGCTTTTGATAATTGATATTTTCATATTGCTATTGAGCATATCTATATATCTTAATGTTCAGATATAATTCGTCTACCACTCTTAGATTTTATATTTCTTACGTGTACATTTTCGTATAAATGTACTCCGATTTTCCTGATTTCTCGGTCAATGAGAGCGCTGTTACGTTATAGTATGCTCTTTTTCAACAATAATTATATGTAATGTGACTCATCATACTGATTGGTTGGAAACTTATGCAGTTAGCAGTTTCAAGATTCTTGGGAATGAAAGGGATATTTGTGAATATTTCCATGTTGTCATTTATAAAGTTAATGTCCTAGACCTTGTAACAACATTTTGAGGCTGTTCTAAGCCTGTTTAATCTGGAGCTTGTAAAATCTCTGTCAATGTCTCTTGGCCATCCAATTAATTTTGAGGTCGTAGGGTATTGATGTATTTTATTTTCTTTCTGATTGCTATTGGACTTTTAATGTATCATTTATCATCTGTGAAAGACTCTTCATGTAATCTGTACATCTGTGTTTGTTATTTCATAAAGATTGATTAACATTTTTCTATTTTGTTCGCCATATATCTGTTTTGAGTGCTTTCACTTTTTTGTACACTATTTTTGTTTTAAGCTACACATGCCCTTTAACTTGTGCGCAATCTTTACAGTCTTGTTTTGGCTTAATTGTACATTTGACGAAATTGATGATTAAGTGGCTCACATTCACCACTATTATTGTTATTTTTTTTGTTATCAAATATCTTCTGACATCCCCTTTGTTTGCTAGAGATAATATGCTCACCTTTACATATTTTAACTCTTTATTTGTAATCACTTCATGTGGTTATTCGGTATTTTTTATTTTAATGTAGCTTGCTTCCTTTTGGGCGATAATAATTAATGCAGCAAACAGCAGTCCCAGACGTAGTGGTATTTCAGCGAAGTGGTATGCAAGGATATTGCAATGCATGGAAAAGTTAATCATGAAGATATGATATAATTATGACAAAATATAGAACAAAGTAATATCGATAGCAATGTATTGAAAATTTGACATGAAATAGTATTTCTTATCAATAATACACTACTGACTGTTAGTTTTGCTCGGTCGATAAGAATGAGGAAGATGTCTTGTATTGTGAATATATAACATATTTTTCGAATCTAAATAAATTCTTCAAGTAATCTATCGTGTCCTTCCTTGATTTGAACAATTTTAAGCATATTTGATTCCAAATATTTACCAATAAATATAAAGAATAGTAGTCTCTAGCAGCAGAAACTAAAATTTTGATAAGGAAATGATATTCGATGTCATAGACATTACCAAACTCTTTGAATTCAAATGTAGATCATATGTAAACAATCTTTATATATTTGCTGCGGACACATAGTTACACTTTGGATGTAATATTAAACCATTGAAATACATATCTAAGAGTTAAATTACATGCTTTTTCTACATAGTATAATGGCGTTATTCTATTGACACAATTTTTACATATCCGTTATTTGCTCATATCAAGTGTTTATGCTAATGTTGACTTGTATTCTATAAATCGAATCTATAGCAAACTTTTAGTTTCTTGAGGTTTTTGATATTGTTTGTCTAATCTGCATACTTCAATCATGTCATGAGACACTTTCAACAAACCGTGACAGTTGCATGATTTAAGTTACTTGTGTGCTATTTGAGTAACGTAGCCTCTCCTTCAATTCAAGTATTCTTTTGATAAGAAGTTGCAAACGGAGAGAAAGATTAGATCAGCGGGATATTTCAAAGAATACGTTAAACACAGATGGACAAGACCATAGCCTCATACATTAGTCATAATGTTATTCTCAATTTATTTTGGTGTATTGTTTTTGCATCAATGCTTATGCTTAGATTGGCCTCTCACTAGAGCACCTCGGGATTATTATGGAAGTCCGTTGGCATGGAACAGTTTCTGTGAAGACAAGCAACGATTCATCTCGATGTTCCAACTCCCAGCATTACATGTGTCTCTTACTGGATCGGCGGAAGATGTTTCGAAACAATTGTATGAGCGACATTTGACAGGTAAGATATTCTATAGTTTATTTTTCATTTCATTGTCGATAGATATCTTGAATTTAAATTTGAAATTAAATTGCTTTTAAAAAGAGTGTAAATGACAAAATAAGTTAATGTAACGCCTCTAAATGACTCATGATTGTGATAAACAATGGTAACACATATATTTTAGCACGCTAGGGGCCATTTTTCATGATATTGAGAAGGAACGCGATTATTTATCATGGCCGAGAGGCTGAAAACAAATAATGAGAACTGAGCCTGATATTAAGTCCAACACAAAATGTATTTTTAGATTTATCTACGAACCCCTTTCACGACCATTCACATAAGAGTACGAAACAATTGTTTTCCGATAATAAGTTTTATATGTTTTCACTTTTGTCTAAGGCACGTTTTATGAAATATAATCAAACATGCATTTTAACATAAAGCAAATAATATGGTTTGACGGTAGATACCTAGATACATTACAAAACAATGTATTGTAAGCTTCTAGTGGCAAAGGTGCATGTTTTCCAAAAGATAAAATGCCAAACTCAACCCGCTGATGCATTTAGCATCCGTCATGATTCATCATAGGTCATTATTCAAAAGCGACTGATATTCGAAAATTTTTCATTTTGCAATGATTGGAAATAGAATTGTATGACCTATACAATAAATAAATAGATATCAACTGTATATTATTTAAATACATTTTTTATAAATCTTTCTTATCAAATATCATCATGCTAGTTACTGAGTAAAATTTCTATATATTCCTTTCACATGATTTGATAATGATAAAACAAATGAAAAAACTATGTAAACAATAAATCATTATTTCTCGCGATATAGGCAACTTTATTTTACTGTTTGGTCCAAAAGTTTAGCGCAATGGTGTTTTTCATGTCTAATGGTCTTTAATTACATATCACTGGGCTCGAAACAAAGGCAGGTTCAATCATTCTACCAAGTTTAAGAGTTTCTTAATAAATTATATTCAAAGACTTTTTAAATCACACATCTAATTATAATGTGGCGGTAAAAGGCACACTGTGTATGATTTGACAGAGAGATGATCTAACTAGTTTATGTAGTCAATCTGTTTATGAAGTCAATCTGTATGATGAAATAAAAGTAAAAGGATGGATATTCCCGTTGCCTCGTATCATGAGGTGTAGGAGAGAAGAACTTTGTTGTATAAGGAAATGTGATTTATGAAAGGAAAGATTTGCTTTGAGGAGATAAAGCTTTGCGCAGATAAACATTCGAGAGGATAAATATGAACGAAAGTTGCATGAAAACGTCTTATTTTAAATGTTAAAACACTTTCATGAAATAAAATAACGATTTTCTATTACAGATGTGATTGCCCTGCACATTACTCTTAAGGAAATTGACGGACGCACTCAAACGTTTGATTTGTCTCCTCTGCAAAGAATAGTATCATTGAAACAGCTTTGAATTACCGGACCTATTGATCAAAGAATCTCATTAGGATTTCAGAGATACAACGCAACAGATTTCCTTACAATAACTCATCTTCATTTTTCTATGCGACTGAAATTTTTCGAAACCATAGCACAATTCTTTTCACTCTTAAAATACCTTGAAGTCCTTGATATACAAAACGCGACATATTTGGGTAATCATATTCAATATGCAGATATGTTTGAAAGTGCGAAAACCAGTCCTATTTCAGGAATTTCTCTGAAAAACTTTCAATCGGTGACGGAGTCGTTTTACAATCCAATGATGAATCTCACTTCAATTGTACCCTCTCATATTGCTAAAACTCTCACATACTTAGATGTGTCGCAGAATGATTTGAATACCTTCTTTTTAGACTATAAGGCATTCCCAAATTTAGTCATTGTTGATTTATCAGAAAATCATTTTGCTGATATTCCTTACATGGAGCAACAGTTGTTCGCAGCGGTAGCACTACATCCAACAATTCAAGTATTAGATATTGGACGTCAAGTATCGAGTAAGCAATATGTTAGATATGTATGTCCCTCATTGACAACCGATGTTTTTTCAAGTGTCCCAAATGTTGTCCAGAAACATTTAATACAAAAACGACAAATCCAAATGAATGATGTGGGTGACTTCCTTACATTGAATCCACATAATGAATGTGTAATGAATTTACCTGATAGGAACATAAACGACTTATTTAATGATCAATCTATATTGTGCGAAGTCTTAAACAGCTTTTTGAGATGTAGCTATCATCTAAAAACTGATATGATACGTTGTGACCATCTCCCCCCAAGCAAAGATATGTATGACCCCAATTGTGTTAATAACCTTGTTATTCCTATTGCACCAAATCTTCATGATATTAGAAGTGATTACCTGGGCTATAGGTTTGTCATTGATCCGTTCAGCAAACCGATTTGTTTATTTGACAACTCAGTGTTTTCAATGAGTATATCTGGTAATACATTTGCTGGACTTAATAACAAAACATTGGGGAACGTTGTTGGGTTAAATAACTTAAGACGTCTTGAAATAGACGGCATAAGTGGCATGAACATTTTCGAGGAAACATTTGAAAACTATCCAAATATTACCGTTTTACGTATGAGAGGAACGGATAATACACTCCCTCATATAAGGATATGCAGGCATCTTCCAAAGTTGTCATTACTAGACATTTCCCAATCTTCATTAGCATATATACCTAATGACTTTATAACCGGTTGCACACAACTCACAAATTTAGATATATCTCATAACAAAATAACATATTTATCACGTAACTTTAGGGAAACATTGGACACCATTGCAGAAATACAACAAGTCAATGTTGATTTGTCTGGAAACACATTTAGCTGCAACTGTCATGACGAATCGATAGACACTATTCGATGGATCCATTCGTCGAATGTCCATTTTCAAAACCATCTTTCTTATAAATGCATAGGATATGATGGTATCGAATTTATTTTCGATAAGAATCCGAATGAATATACTGAATTCTGCCAAAAGGAAAATCCAACTTGGAAAATAATATTTATTACTCTTCTGGCTAGTATTTTGTTTTATGTTATGATTGTATTCTTATTTGTGACACATTTGTATAAATATCGAGTGCAAATTACAATTCGTCGATTTATCATGTTAATCTATGCATTTATTTGGCAGAAACATCGTCCCTCTGAATGTTCATATGAATATGACATTTATCTTTCGTATCATATAAAAGATTTAACGTTTGTTCAATGTGTTTTACTCGAAACATTGGAAAATACGCATGGCATGAAATGTTGTGTGCCCGACAGAGACTTTCCGGCAATCGGATTCAGAAACGACACTGTTATCGAAAACATGTTAAAAAGTCGAGTTGTAATGTTCCTCGTAACTGAAAATTCTATTGAATCACATGCATTTCATCTTGAATCAGAAACAGCGAATAATTTTGAAAGCTATATGTTGTATCCGCCCCGTATTATCTATATCATGAAACATATCACAGATCAGGAGGATGACGTTAAAAGTATTATAAGGCATAATTCATTCTATAAATGGCCCGGATGTTCCAATAACAATAAAGTGGGCAGAGAGGAGCGTCGAATCATTGAAAAGATTGTATCAAAAGTAATGGACCAATATGTAAAAGGTCGTGATGAAATAAATGGCCAGATAGAAATGACATATGTAGATAATGGGATCGAATGAGCCTTGGACATTTATCTTTATATAAATTAAATAACTGGTGTGATCGATGCATAAACATAGAAGTATTTCGGATGTATCTTATTTGAATACTGAGTTAATTAATTTATGTAATGATAAAAATATTGATTAGGTCACGGAAATGATTATTCATTCGAATTGTGCTCCTATGTATTTATAGTTACTCTTTGATTTGTTTCCTAATAACATGTATAGCATACGATGTTTATTTGTGAAATAAACTGATACGCTTACTTGGTAGTTGATTTCTTTTTCAATCAACCTTATTTTTTTTAATATCGAAGCTACACTTTTTAAAGTCAAATCTAATAATATAATGGGGCGGAGGAACCATGTAAACTTGAAAATGGAAGGTTCATGATAATATCAAAAAAGTAGTTAATCAATTAATATAATCGAAAAATCACAAGTTGAAATAAAATATAATGAATACAGAGTGTTAACGACTTCTTGTAAAAATAAACTAGCTACTTTATCATAAAGAAAACAACAAAAAAATCAACGGGCGCCTTTATGTTGAGAAAGGTATCATAAATAAAATATTTTTAGAAACGATGGATAAACATGTTTAGATATTGTAAGTAAATTGTAATATGACTTATTAACATCATAGCTTAGACTCAATATAAATCCTTAGATTCCGCCAAAATTGAGATAAAAGAGCACTGATATGATGAGCATTGCTTGAGCTTCTTTTAGGCATACCTTTGTTTATTGTAAATAAAAGAAACCTACATCATGACGTTACCTTCATCGAGTGTGTATATTATCATTTACCGATGCATGAAACATAATCTAGGGCATTGAAACTTGGTTCACCTCAGGCGATAATACTTACTTCAACAAATTCAAGCCGAATACGCAATGGGATTTCACAAATGATTGTTACACCAGAATATTGCGTTTATGGAAAGAAAACTTATAGTGAAAATGATAAAATTATGATAATATATATATTTATATAAATTACACCTAGAACAATTTGCCGCTATGTGGCAAACCTGTGTATATAAGTATTATATAGAAACATTAATATGAAATGTTATCAATATGATAACACCCAACATAGTTTGTAATAGATCGTAGATAAGAATGTAAAATATGGGGGCATATTGTTAAATATTTTTTTAAAGTCTTAATACGATATTGAACTAATCTATCATGATTTTCTCGATTGGAATCGTGTTAAGTATAATTAATTGCAACTAGTTACACGGATGTTATAAAGAAGAGGGTATCTAGCATAAATGGTGATTAGTCGAGATAATGGCTATCAGGAAATGTTTCCTATATCGAAAACTTTTGATAAGGAAATGTTTATCAGGAAATTGCCTTTTGCATAAAGGCGAAAAAAGTTTCATTTTCCAATGCCGGTGGTAAAAAATATTAGTTTAACTATTCATATTCTAATGTAATATTTTAAAATTTACTATTAATACTAAAATTTTGTAATTCAATTTTCATCATTAACAATAGTAAAATATCAGTATAGATTACGAATGCCTGTAATGAATAGCAACTCCTATTTTCAATACCTTTCATGAGACGCAACAAAATTCATTATGATTATACTCGATATCAGTTATTTCATTCGATTACAAAAATAACTAAACCATGTCTTTAAGGCCGCCATAACCCTCATACTTCATTCTTCTATGTTATATTTCTTTGAGGAATAACAATTTATCGGAGTTATAAATCAGACTTAAAGGCAATTATTCGTTTAGACAATCATTGTTCAGTCAAAATATGTCATAGATGTGACCAAATCGTAGCATATGTTGAGTTGCCTTGTCAAGTTTTGACAATGTCGACAACCACTGATTGAACTAGCGTGTGATGACATTGACTGAGGCATTTCATGCAATGTTGAAATTTACATAGTGACACTATATGACGTTATATTTAAATAAATATATACAAATAAATAGACATGTCTCAAATAGATGCGACGTCGTAAAGAACATATGCATATGTATGCTTTTATGACAACTTTCTCTACACATTTTTACTTCGAATAATGTGATGCTTGGTAAAATGTTAATGTTGAAGTTGCAGTCAATCTGTATCCACGTAATTAGAAAATAACTTTTTGAAAAAAATATATGGTCAAAAATTTGATTAATACCTAGTTTTAATTAATAGCTTAAGGTATTTAAGTACTACAAATAAGTAACGTTTATATAATATAAACACCAAGTGTGAAAGTTAATAAAACACAATAAAGGGGTATGTCAGATATAATCCTTTTGTTTTTCACGTCTGCATTAAAACATTAAAACTGATTATTATTACAATAAATTATAATAACAGCATCGTAAAACTATTTTGTGCATACAAGATGGGATAAGAACCCACGACCTGATGGTTTCAAGATCCATGCTCTTCAAACTGAGCTATATGCCATTTGCGCCATGAATAAACATGAAAACACGTATATTATATTAGAGTGCATTATAAATGATTAATTCCCCACTGATATAAAATGCAAAGAATTCCCGAATCGATGCAGCTGTTTATTTTAAGGAAATATATAAATAAGGAAGAATAAGGAAGCAAATTGCATATTGCCGATTAAGCATATATCAATTTCAATTGAGGGGAAAAGGTCACCCAGCGATACTTTTTTCAAAAGGTCGCAATTTCACCTTAGAACAAAATAACTTTTAGAAAAACAACATAGAAAATATAAAGAAGTGTTCAATTTCTAGCCAGCATGGAACAGAAAAGGAACACCTTTTGCGAAAATTGAAATTTTGTTTATAACTAAATTACCTCTAAATAACAGATAAATATACTATATGGGCAAGCTAAATCAATTGCAAAATTAATTCTTCCTAATTATTGCGAGAATGAAGTAGGTTGCCCCTCAAATTGCTCAAATCTCAAAGCTAGAAGGTATTTTCTCAAAAAAGTCAAGCCAGTTGGAATTTGGTGTGGAACACCTTTTGTGTGGAACAGTTCGTGGGTTGATCTTCCGTAAACGGAGAACATCTTTTGTCTTTGCAAGATCGTGATGATAGTAACCTACGGTTTTTCTACTCTCAAATAAAAGGGAATATTCGATAAGGAAATTAAATTTGATGTCTCAGGCATAAAAGAAGATTTCAAGATTTAATGCGCATTATCTTTGAATAAAGCAGTATATAGAACTGTAGGGCACATTTATCATCAACTCTAGATTTACCTGTGTGTCGTATAAAATGATATAATACGTCGCACATTATTTCATGTTGTGTGTTTTATTTTACGTTTCAAGCATCCCTCATTGGAGAAACTCTCATCTAGTTAGCTATTTACATGTGCATAATAAACTGGATATTTCATATACTATTTTATACATAGACTAACATTTTTTTTCATTTTCAAAATGATATTCAAAATTTTAATTGGTGTGTTTTTGTTGCACCACTGCTTCTGTATTGATTGGCCTCGTTTAAAGGCACCGCGTGATTATTATGGTAGTCCTTTAGCATGGAACAGTTTCTGCGAAAACAAGCAACAGTTCATCTCCATGTTCCAGCTTCCGACTTCTCGAGTGACTCTCAATGGATCGGCAGAGGACGTTTTCAAGCAGTTAAATGAAGGGGATTTTAAAGGTTTGATATTTAACAATTTATATGCTCCGAAATTCTCCTGACAATTTTATGGCTAATCTTTTGATAGCTCAGATTTCATTTTTCTGTGCGAAAGTTTGCTCTACAAAATAAATCACATTGTTTATACCAGAGTTACTAAATTGTTCCAAGTTTCTCATGTTTGTCTTTTCAAATCTACCATACTCGCTCGGGTTAATGCTCCTTTCATTCAACGCCCGATCCCGTCTTTTGTATTATTTCCCTGAAGCTTCTCATAGAAATAATTTCATTATTAAATATATTTTTTAAGCTACCTAAAGCTTCTCATAAATTTATTTCACTATAAAATATATGTTTTATTTAAATTCCTGATATTTAGATTTATTCAATATTTACATTTGATCACTCGTGTTTAAAAACGCAACAAGATTGACAATGACATGAAAATATGTGAGCAAGGAAGGGTGCATTTACTTGTTAAGAGAAAAACGCCTTCATTAACATTTAACGCCCCTAATACTTTTGAGGGATGCCAAACTAGATACCCCTGGCGTCAGTTCGAGCGAGTACGGTACTTCTTATTCTTATGCATTTAGGGCGACGAAAATATATAACTTTGTTTGCTATCCATTTGATTAAAAGCCAAAACTTTAAAATAAATAATGTTCAAAAGGCGGTTAATATAATTTTATATCTGATTTCTTTCTAATTGATTGTTTTATATAACAGATAGTTCCCAAGCTTGCCATTCATCAATTTATATACTTGCAAGTCACACTTCTATCACGTTTATAATTATATAATGTCATTATATATCATTGTATTTCTCGTTTTTACTTTGAACCGATTCAATATTGATTATTCGTCTGAATGACTTTATATTAACTGATTACACGGCGTATGTTTTTTTAGTAAAAGGTGGTAGTATCTTAGATGACCTAAATCACAAGTATGCTTTTGTATGCGACCCATTAAACTCAAATATCGAACCATTTTTCTACACACCTTCTTGATAAACCATAGAAATATGCTTATATTGAAGTTAAAAAAGGAAACATAATGCGACACAATAGATTTTCTAATGTTCGCTGTGTATTATTTGAAACAATAAGGTATTGGTAAAAATCCTGCGCACAGGCCTTTGCATTTGCAATTTACATGCTTTCGCAGAGTAATACAACCAAAAGAACTTGCTACACTCTCTGTTTGAATTTTAAAAGAATCCCCGACGAATTGGATATACGTTTTTATTGTTAATTTTTCATATGTTATTTCGATCACCGTGCTTTATGTGTGTCTATTTGAAACTTTGATTGTTGGTGTTGTTAAGTTGTTGTTTAGTACCTCGAACGTATCTGAAAATTTCTGGCTTAAAATGTAAAGTTTTTGTCATGCGTTTATATGTATTACATTTCTTTGCAGTTATCAAGACTTTGAGCGGACGTTATCGGACATTTTTTTTATTTGCAGATGTGAAAACGCTATACATAGTTCTTCAATACACTGGCAGACATTTTCAGACATTAGATTTATCCCCTCTGCAAAGGATAGAAACGCTGAAACAGTTATGGATTACCGGACCTATTGATCAACAAACTGCATTAGAATTTCAGAAATACAATGCAACACGTATGATTTCCATAACTCATCTTCATTTTTCGATGCGACTGAGATATTTTGATACTATAGCACAATTTTTCACGCTTTTGAAAAACCTTGAGGTGTTTGATATACAAAATGCAACTTATTTTGGTGAAAACATCGGATTTGCAGATATTTTTGAAAGTGCGAACACTAGTCTCATTTCTGGAATTTCTCTTAAGAATTTTCAATCGGTGACCGAGTATTTTTATAACCCTGTTATGAACTTCACTGCAATTGTACCCAGTCATATTGCCAAAACACTGACATACTTGGACTTATCTCAGAATGACTTGAATATCTTCTATTGGAATTTCCATAATTTCCCAAATTTAGTTATTCTCGATTTATCAGAAAACCATTTTGCTGATATACCCCACATACAACACATGCTATTCACATCAATAATATTTCATCCATCGATGCAGGTTCTAGATATTGGGCGGCAAGTGTCTAGTCACCAATATGACAGATGTATTTGTCCCTCAATGAATACAGATGGTATAAGAAAAACATATATTGTACAGGAACAACCAGTAGAAAAACGAGAAGCTAAGTTTAATGCTATCGGGAAACTATTAACATTTGGTCAAAGTTTTACATGTTTGCCCAATATAAATAATATAAATGACTTATTTGTGAATCATTCAATGTTTTGTGAAGCTTTAAATAGTGTTATGTTTAGTTGTTATCATATACACACTTATATGATGGATTGCGAGCATATTCCTTCTCTGATTGAGATCTATAACACAAAATGTGCAATTAACCTTATCATTCCAATCGCACCACATCTTCATGATATAAGAGTGGACTACTATAAGGATAGGTTAGTGGTTGAACAGTTTGATAAACCGCTTTGCATATATGATAACACTGTGTTTTCAATAAGCATATCCGGAAATACAATAGCTAGAACACAAAGCCAAATAATAGAAAATGTTTTGGGATTTAGTAATCTTAGACGTCTTGAAATGAACGATATTAGTGGTATAAATATTTCTAATGCAACATTCGAAAACTATCCAAATATCGCCGTGCTACAAATGAGAGGAACCGAGGATACACTGCCTTATGATCTTAGGATTTGCAGCCAGCTTCCAAAGTTATCAGTGCTTGATATTTCCCATTCATCATTGGCATACTTACCCACTTATTTAATAAACAGCTGCACAAAACTACAAAAACTAGATTTATCTTTTAATAAAATAACATTCTTGTCTCGTAACTTCAGGGAAACATTAGATTCCATTACAAACGTGCGAGAGGTTAATGTTGATATGTCTGGAAACACATTTAGCTGTCTATGTCATGATGAATCGATAGAAACTATTAATTGGATCCATAGGTCAAATGTCCATTTTGAAAACCATCTATCTTATAAATGCATAGGATATGATGGCATTGAATTCATTATCGATAAGAACCTGAATGAGTTTAATGAGTTCTGCAAAAAGGAAACACCAACTTGGGAAACAATTTTAATTACACTTGGGGCGAGTTTTTTGTTTTATGCTTTAATTGGAGTATTATGTGTGACACATTTGTACAAATATCGAGTGCGGATTACGATTCATCGCTTCATTATGTTCATCTACGCATTCTTTTGGCACAAACACCGCCCTCCTGAAGGTTTATATAAATATGATATATACCTTTCGTATCACATCAAAGATTTGGCATTTGTTCAATGTATTTTGCTGGAATCACTTGAAAATACGCACGCCATGAAATGTTGTGTGCCCGACAGGGACTTCCCGGCCATCGGATTTGAAAACGATATTGTTATTGAACACATGTTGAAAAGTCGAGTTATAATATTCCTCATTACTGAAAATTCTTTGGAATCCCATGCGTTTCAATTAGAGTCAGAAACAGCGAACAGTTTTGAAAACTATATTTTGTATCCGCCCCTTGTAATCTTTATAACAAAAGATATCATACATCAAGACGATGATGTTGTTAAATATATAAAATTTAAAAGGCATAATCATATCTATAAATGGCCAGGAAGCTCAAATAACAATATGTTGGGCAGGGAAGAGCGTCGAATCATTGAAAAAATTGTGGCAAAGGTTATGGGCCAATATATCAAGGGTCGTTGTGAAACAAATGACCAGATAGAAATGACATCCTTCAACGATTCCCGTCAACACAGTGATCTCATGAAAACCCAGCTCTGAGATCTGTGAGATCATGTGAGCCTTGTGTTAGTTAACACAAGCTCATGTGAGGCAATTGTGATATTTTGTGACCTCATAGTGAGCCTCACAGTATGAGTCACACAAATGTGATTCGTGTGAGTCTCACGGAAACCTAACATGAGATTCCGTGTTTACTGTGATGGGCATGACTGAAACTATAACTTTAAAATCAATATCATGAAAGTTATGGACGTTTTGCTGTAACAATGACATTAGTCTGTGCATATATCGCTTAAATGATAAAAACAGTATGGATTGAAATGATAAATAATTGTAACATCTTACATTCTAAATTCATACGGTCGCTTTGTTTAATAAAATTATATACTCATTGGAATGTTTTTATTCGTTTCTATCACAATAATCGAAGAAAAACGAAGAAGCTGCACTGAATTACATGTTTTAATCTAACGATGTTCATGAGTTTGCTGAGCAACACAAAATGTATAGAAAAGGAGAGATAAATGATATCAACTAGTATTAAATGAAAAACAATATGGCACAGTAGTTGCTAAACACATAAAGATTTCGTTTAAACACATTTATGTATATAGGATTACAAATATGATAAAAACAGACAACATTCTAAAAGTATTTAGTGTATAGATCCATTTGGAATTCAGCATACTCATTCATTCTATGAAACTATTGCGACATACTTTGATGTCCTGTCTCGCCGTGGGCGACGAGTAAAACAAAGGTCAGTATCACACGTAAGAAGACGTCGCTATGAAGGTACACTATGTTATAACATGATATTGCCATTTATGGACAAATATAAATGTAAATTAAGAAAAATAATAATTATGACAGGTTGAAAGATTGTGGTACACCTTATCACATTGATATAACAATAAATGAAAAAAAAAGCAAATAAAATGTTATTAACTCCAATTTGATGATAAATGATTGGTTGCTGTCGTTTGTTTTAAAATAATGAGTGGCCGAAAAGAATAAGGAAAAGAAATACTTATTGTATATCAAGCAATTTTGATCAAATCAAGGCACTTAATCATACGCTATTCGTGACCCTTTTGTTTTATATCGGGTTATACAAATGTATACAATCAAAACGTCAACACTTTTATAAAAATATGAATAACATCGCATGATACAAAATAATGAGGAAATGACATTGACTTTTGAAGACATGTGCAATGACTTAGAAATTCCCAATTCTGTCCTGTAGCTTTGTTATACGTGCCTTTTACAGCCCAAAAAAGCCCAAAAAAGGCGTAAAAGGCACAACAAAACTTCGGGACAGTATGGTTGATAATTATATTGTCTATGTACAATAATTATTACATATTTACCATATATGCGCAAAATCAATCAAACCAGAGATACAACGAGATATTTTTGGACAGCATCAAATTAATCCAGTATGATATAAAGGAAGTGTTCACAGTAATATTCTGCTTTAAATGGTCGAACCACTAAGTGATGTTATAATGATGATATATAGTGTATTATTGTATGATTTATGTTTACTATAACTTACAGCAGGAATCATTGTTTATAGGACGTAATTTCAAGTCAAAATGTCATCTGCAGTATGTAATGAAAGAAAAAAACATGATGCGTGATAAGCTATTCAAGCTATACATATCTTTTACGTTAATTAAATGGAAAAACTCGAAGTGGCCCAAATACCAAGGTCGCATGGTTGCTGACCCCCATGTTAAGGGATAGACGTGTGCTCACAAATAATAACACATACATCAATTTAATCATTACTAATCCATACTCAATTGATACACCTATGATATGTCTGGATGTGGCATAAATCCTATGCAAAAAAGCTTGAAATCCATACTCTCAAAGTCAGAAAGTGTGTGTTTACTGGCTCAAATACCAGGTTTGAGGTCTACGTGTTATCTTTGAATAATGTTTAAATAGTTATTTATGGAATAACATGCACTGATTATGTAAAGGAAGAACATTGAAATTAAATATCATATTGTATAGGAAATGTTATTAATCTGGGCGTATACTGCTTGAATGATAATTCTTTTTTTTATGAAATGATAAAAGCATATCGATTAGCTAACCTATATTATTATCAATCCCAATTATCATTTCATGGTTGATATGTGAGCATATTTTTGAGTCAGGGTCACCGTCCTGAAGTGCCCCAGTAACACCATGGCGACTGACAGAGAATTTGGTGTTACTGAGGTCCGTTATGTCTGCTGGATTTGATGGTGCTACTGGGGCACCATTCAATATGGCTTAACAAAACCACCTTAACCAATCAAAATGTTCAATGTAACATCATTTAGCATGAAAAACCCCGTGGTGCTATTGAGGCACCTCATAATTAGGCTTAATTGACCCCTTTATCGCCAGATTTCGAAAGGTTCAACGCCAGGCCTAGGTGGGCCTATTAACAGTCTATCGCTCCATAGGTTTCAATTTTCATTGCAACATCGTTTACCATGACAACCACCCGTGGTGCTACTGAGACACCTCTTATTTTGACTAAATCGACCCATTTATCGCCAGATTTCGAAACTTTCAACGACAGGCCTAGGAGGGCCTACTAACACTCTATCACTCCATAGGTTTCAAACACCACGGGTTTTATTCATGGTAAAAGATGTTTTATTGAAAACTCAAACCTATTGGGTAATCGGGTGTTGATAGGCCTACTTAGGCCTGACGTTGGAAGTATTGAAATCTGACAATAAATTGGTCATTAACGCCATATAATAGGTGCCCCAGTAACATCAAGGATTTTTTTCATGGTAAACGATGTTACATTGAAAATTGAAACCTACGGTGTGGTAGAGTGTAAGTAGGCCCACCTAGGCCTATTGTTGAAAATTTTGAAATCTGACGATAAATTGGTCGATTAAGCCAAAATAATAGGTACCCCAGAAACACCAAGGGTTTTTCTCATGGTAAACGATGTTACATTGAAAATTGAAACATATAGAGTGATAGAGTGTTAGTAGACCCACCTAGGCCTGTCGTTGAAAGTATTGAAATCTGACGATAAATGGGTCGATTACGCTTAATTAAGAGGTGCCTCAGTAGCACCACGGTGTTTATTTATGGTAAACGACGTTACATTGAAAATTGAAACCTATGGGGTAATAGGGTGTTGATAGGCCTACATAGGCCCAACGTTGAACGTTTCGAAATCTGGGGATAAATGGGTCGATTAAGCCAAAATAATAGGTGCCCCAGTAACACCACGGGTTTTATTCATGGTAAAAGATGTTACTTTGAAAATTGAAACCTATAGGGTAATAGGGTGTTGATAGGCCTACTTAGGCCTGTCGTTGGAAGTATTGAAATCGGACGATAAATTGGTCGATTAAGCATAATAAAGAGGTTCCCCAGTAGCACCAAGGGATTTTTTCATGATAAACGATGTTACTTTGAAAATTGAAACCTATGGAGTGATAGGGTGTTAGTAGGCCTACCTAGGCCTATCGTTGAAAATTTCGAAATCTGACGATAAATGGGTCGATTAAGCCAAAATAATAGGTGCCCCAGTAACACCTAGGGTTTTTGTAATGGTGAACGATGTTACATTGAAAATTGAAACCTATGGGGTGATAGAGTGTTGATAGGCCTACATAGGCCTGTCGTTGAAAGTATTGAAATCTGACGATAAATGGGTCGATTAAGCTTAATTAAGAGGTGCCTCAGTAGCACCACGGTGTTTATTCATGGTAATCGACGTTACATTGAAAATTGAAACCTATGGGGTAATAGGGTGTTGATAGGCCTACATAAGCCCATCGTTGAAAGTTTCGAAATCTGGCGATAAATGGGTCGATTAAGCCAAAATAAGTTGTGGCCCAGTAACACCACGGGTTTTATTCATGGTAAAAGATGTTTTATTGAAAATTTCAACCTATGGAGTGATAGAGCGTTTGTAGGCTAACCTAGGCCTATCATTGAAAGTTTTGAAATCTGACGATAAATTGGTCGAGTAAGCCAAAATAAGTGATGCCCAAGTAACACCACGGGCTTTTGACATAATAAACGATGTAACATACTCTAGGAAAATCCCTCCTCAAGGTATGGTATTTTCAACAAAAAAAAGCACCGACAGATGAACAGATTGACTGACATACAGACGGACATGGTGAATCTAAAGCGATAGGCTTTGACCTAAACAACTGTACGGTATGCTTAAACCTTTCATAAATAGTTAATTTAACGCTTAAAATATGCAGGTGCCTCAGTGGCACCATGACAATTTATCTACATAAAAGTGCCTCAGTAGCACCACCGTCCCCGTCGAGTGCACTGGTGATGCTGAGGCACCTTATGACGGCGACCCTTACTGATATTTTTCGTAGAATTTTGTTGTTTAAAATGGTGTCACACGACTGCTTTGTAAAAAAGCATATATAAAGTTTTGTTTGACTGTACTTGTATAGGAGTCATTGTCTGATAACTTAATGTATTAAATGAAAATAAATAATCAACAAAAATAATAAAGTATACTCATTGAATAGTATATGTATTTTTAATCAAACAAAAGCTTAGTAGCTGCACCTATGTTCATTTGTTTACCAAAATCTAATCATAAGCCAGCTGAACAACTCTATCAGCTTAGAAAATGAGAGGGTCATAGAATTCTGATGTCAAAATTGGAATGAAATGAAATCATTATTTTTTCTTAAAAAAGTAAAATAGGCCTATCTATATAAAAAGGATCAGTGTAATCGGCTCTTTAAATACTACTTTTTAAAAGCAATTCTGTATTGATACGAGAGTAAGCCCGTTTTCGAATGTGTTTCAAATTTTACATTTAAATAAAAATATATGTTATTATTAGACCACTTAACAAAACGTAAATTTATTTTAGAGCAAGTTTTTTCGCAAACAAGCTATAAGTTATAAAACGTCCCAATAAACAATAAATAACAGTGTTCAGAGTCAGAGTGTTTTATTATATTCTCAGTTTACTAATGCCATTATATTTACATCACAATTTCGAGTAAATTCAATATAAAGCTTTAAATTCCGTCAAGTCGACATCAGCAAGCATCCTCTCCATAAGCATAGCTTGGGCTTTTTGGATCAATGTTGATTTTAAGCGCATTGTGGGCTTGCGGGGCTCTGTCTCCACTAAAACATATACATGGCGAAATAGAGTGTAGTTTTCAATGCCTGGTATTTACACAATTATGAATAATTAATATTGAGAGAGCGTTTTTGTTGTAAATAAAGTTATAGCTTTTTTGGAAAAAAAATGCACTTGATTTAAAAACCGCATGACCATACCTTCATCAGATGTATAGATTTCCCTTTCTACGATGTACGACATATAATCACTGAAGAACATCATATCCCTTTGTCTGTAGTTGAGTCGCGGTTCTACTTCATCAAGATGAATCCACATGTAGTTGAGTTCATCCTCAGTGAGAGACGGCCAAGAAATGGGACCATAGCCTTGTGGGGCATCGACAAAACTTCAGTTAATTTCTATGTTTTAACCATGCTTCGCACAAAACAGAGGTACTTTTCTGCTATGGGGTATACCTAGCTTCTAGAGAATATTAATTTTTTTGAGATAAAATATAAATAAAGAAAACATTAAATTATAATAAATAATAAGCCATCAATAATGGACAAAAAGGCGGTTTTTGCTCCGGTGTAATACATCTTTTGATTTCAATTTAAGAGGAATCTAACACCGTATTTGTGTGAAAGTACACCGACAAGAATAAGGAAGGAAATAATATATAGCCAACTAAGCATGTATCAATTTGAATTTCAAAGTAAATTCATAGATCATTCTTTAGACGAATAGCATTTTTGTCCATTCAAGATTGTGAAAATAATAACCAAAGGAGTTTCTATCCCCTTAAATATAAGGAAATGTGCGATAAGGAAATTATATTAAATGTTACATATCTCGAAATTTTAATGCGCATTATTTTCTATCCCCTTGAATATAAGGAAATGTGCGATAAGGAAATGATATTGGGTGTCACAGACATCGATTTTTTTGCGCATTATCTTTGCATAAAGCAGTATGTTGAAGGGTATGTCAGATTTATCATTAGCTTACTTATATATTAGACCAATCTTCAGGAGGCCTAAAATTGATGTTAGTTTTACTTGTGTGTCGTATAAAATGATATAATAAGTCACACATTATTTCATTTTGTGTGTTTTATTTTACGTATCAAGCATATCT
The DNA here is from genome assembly GCA_001703475.1 of Hydroides elegans. Taxonomy (NCBI): domain Eukaryota; kingdom Metazoa; phylum Annelida; class Polychaeta; order Sabellida; family Serpulidae; genus Hydroides; species Hydroides elegans. Next base: position 23,551 of record LQRL01175535.1, read on the forward strand.
CATTGGAGAAACTCTCGTCTTGTGAGCTATTTACATGTACATAATAATCTGGATATTTCATACACTATTTTATACATAGACAAACATTTTTTTTTCCATTTTCAAAATGATAATCAAAATTTGGATTGGTGTAGTTATGTTGCACCACTGCTTCTGCATTGAATGGCCTCTTTTGCAGGCTCCACGTGACTATTATGGTAGTCCTTTGGCATGGAATAGTTTCTGTGAAGACAAGCAACGCTTCATCTCAATATTCCAACTTCCGACTTCTCGAGTGACACTTAATGGATCGGCAGAGGACGTTTTCAAGCAGTTAAATGAAAGAGATTTTACAGGTATTTAATTACGGTTTAGTGTATACTGCATTCTATATATGATAGCTGAACCTTTTCAAATAAGCGGATACTGTAATACATATGTTTCCTAATATTTCCTAGTATTGCTCCCTTACGTTCCTGAAAATGTATTTATTCGAATAACAAAAAAAAAACAAATTTCGATGTTTATTTTGTATTTGTAATCTATTTGTCTTATTTTTATATATTGTAGATGTGACTACTCTACACATAGAATTTCACCAAAGCGGTGGCCGTTATCAGACATTGAATTTGTCTCCTCTCCAACGCATCGATACTTTAAGACATCTTTGGATTAGCGGACCTATTGACCAAAGAATACGCTTCGATTTTCAGAAATATAATGCAACGCAGGTTCTTCCAATTACTCATCTTCATTTTTCGTTGCGACTGAAATATTTTGATAACATAACACAGTTCTTTACGCTTTTAAAATATCTTGAAGTGCTTGATATTCAAAATGCGACATACTTGGGTGAAGAGATTAGATTTGCTGATATTTTCGAGAGTGCAAAAACTAGTCCCGTTTCGGCAATTTCGCTGAAAAACTTTCAATCGGTGACCGAGTCGTTTTACAACCCAGTTATGAATTTCACCTCAATAGTATCTGCTCATATCGCTAAAACACTCACCTATTTGGACATGTCGCAGAATGATTTTAATACCTTCTATTTGGACTATAAGGCTTTTCCAAATTTAGTTCTTCTTGATTTATCAGAAAATCACTTTGCTTATGTTCCTTTCATGGAAGACTAATTGTTCGTGACGATAGCGCTCCACCCATCCATTCAGGTTCTAGATATTGGACGCCAAGTATCTCGAAACCAAAATGTCCGATATGTCTGTCCCTCAAGATCAACTAGCGGTACAAAAGCAACAACTTTCGTACAGGAACATTCTAGAAAAAAACGACATATTGCAATACCTGATATTCGGGATTTAGTAACATTTGATCATAATGAGGCATGCCTTAAGAATATAACCAATCTCAATCGGTTATTTTTGGATCAGTCATATTTTTGCGAAACACTTAACAGCTTCCTTCGGTGTGAATATTATCTACCAACTGATATGGTAGATTGTGAATATTATCCTCCACTAATTGAGCTGTATGATCCAGACTGTGCACAGAGCGTAGTAATTCCTGTGGCACCAAATCTCCACGATATCAGACTGGACCACATAGGCTATAGGGTATTTTTTGTCCAGTTCGGCAAACCGATTTGCATATATACAAACTCGGTGTATTCAATGAGTATATCCGGCAATACGTTCGCTGATCAAAATAGCAAAACACTAGGCAACATCTTAGGATTGAACGATCTAAGACGTCTTGAAATGGACGATATGAGGGGCATGAATTTTTCCGATATTAAATTCGAAAACTACCCAAATATCACCGTCCTACGAATGAGAGGAATCGAGAGTATACTATCTAACCAGCTAATGATCTGTAGTCAGCTTCCAAAGCTGTCATCACTAGATATTTCCGAATCATCGCTATCATTCATACCACGTTATTTTATAACCGGTTGTACTCGACTGACAACAATTAATTTGTCTTACAATAGAATAACATTCTTGTCTCGTAACTTCAGGGAAACATTGGACAGCATTGCAAAAGTGCGAGAAGTCAATGTTGATTTGTCTGGGAACACGTTTAGCTGCCAATGTCATGACGAATCGATGGCAACTATTCAGTGGATCCATAGGTTAAGTGTCCATTTTGAAAACCATTTTTCTTATAAATGCATCGGTTATGATGGCATTGAATTCATTATCGATAAGAATCTGAATGAGTATCATGAATTCTGCAAAAAGGAAACCCCAACTTGGGAAATTATTTTAATTACACTTGGGGCAAGTTTTATGTTCTATGTTTTGATTGTTGCTTTATTTTTGGCACATTTGTACAAATACCGAGTCCGGATTATAATCCGTCGTTTCTTAATGCTCATATACACATTCTTTTGGAAGAAACATCGTCCTGCTCAAAGTTCATATAAATATGACATCTACCTTTCCTATCACATAAAAGATTTGGCATTTGTTCGTCGCGTTTTGCTAGAATTATTTGAAAATACACATGGCATTAAATGTTGTGTGCCTGACCGTGACTTCCCGGGTATTGGATTCAGAAACGATATTACTATTGAACACATGTTGAAAAGTCGAGTTATAATGTTCCTTATAACTGACAATGCTTGGGAGTCGCACGCATTTCATCTGGAATCAGAAACGGCAAATAGTTTTTTGAAAGCTATATGTTATATCCTCCAAATATTATTTATATAATGAAAGATATCATAGATCGGGAAGTTGATGCCAAGTGTCTAATTCGGCATAATTCGTTTTATAAATGGCCCGCATGTTCCGATCCAAACATTTTGGACAGGGAAGAGCGTCGAATCATTGAGAAGATTGTATCAAAGGTTATAGACCAATATGTAAAAGGTCGTGGTGAACCAAATGATCAAATTGAAATGGCATATGTAAACGATGAGATTGGGTGAATCTGACATGAACTTTTTATATAAAATGAAGGTAAGGGATTTTGTTGCTTGCTGTATCACATACATGTAAACTTGAATATGAAGTAGATTTTTTATGTTATTATTAAAAGCTTTCATTTGCTAACGGCAGAAATTAATTGTGAATTTTTACTTTGCCATCATTATTGTAATTATATCATACTTTTTTTCATGGCATTAATCTGTTAATTGTATCACACGAACTTTTTTGTTAAATTAAATGATATACTAATTGGGTAGATTTGTAGATTTTGATAAAAAATAAAGCATTTACATCTAAAGAAGCTGCAACGATTTGAAAGTTCAAATTCAATGATATTTTAAAGTGAATTCTTTAGTCAACCGAATGAAACAATTAACTTATTAAGGAAATGAGAGAGTAATGGCGACGAAAAAAAGATCAATCAAATGATTTCATTAAGTAAAATTAAATAACAAAACAAGAAAAAAAGTGTAATTGGCTTAATACTCTCTTCAAAGTCATTTGCTCTTATATACGTGAAGTCACAAACTATGAGATGCCTCAAACAGGCGATTAAAACATAAATAACACATTCAAGAGCATTTTTTTAAAAATTGATTTAATGTATATCATTTAAATGTTTTAAGATCACAATTTAGAGAAAATTTAATATAAATCCTCAAATTCCGTCAAATCGACATCCGAGAGCATCCTTTCCATGAGCATAGCTTGGGCTTTCTGGATGAGTGTTGAGTCTAAGCGCATAGTGGGTTTGCGGGGCTCAGTTTCCACTAAAAATAAAAACATGATTTAAAAAAGTTTATTTGTCACAAGATTACTTACCCGGTACAACTTTTACACAATTATGGATCATTTCATATCGAGAGAGAGAGAGAGAGTGTTTTTATTGTAAATACAATTATAGCTATTTTTGGGGAAAAAACGCTTTTGATTTAAAAACCTCATGACCCTACCTTCATCAGATGTGTAGATTTCCCTTTCCACGATGTACGACACATAATCCCTGAAGAACGCCATATCCTTTTGTCTGTAGTTTAGTCGCGGTTCCACATCATCCAGATGAATCCACATGTAGTTTAGTTCATCTTCAGTGAGAGATGGCCAAGAAATGGGACCATAGCCTTGTGGGGCGTCTACGGGTTGCGGTGTCGGGTCACTGTAAAATGGCGAGAATTAAACTTAAAATTTAGGTACTTCTTAGCTTGACGAGAATTGAATATTTAGCTTAGGAAGCTCTTTACTTGATGGGACGTCGAAAAGAGTAATATAGAGTGGTGACGTTTTATAAATATAACAATATACATGTAGCGAGCTTAATTCATAAAGAAAAATTGCATTAAGGAATTTGAAAAAAGCGTCTTCACAATATCTAAAGTCATGAAAATTAGGATAAGAACATATTTTAAAATACATTTAGTATCTTTGCAAAAATATGGATATGGTAGTTGACAAATACAATCGATGTATCTAATCGATGCTGAAAATGTATTTGTTGAAACACATTAATAATCCTATTATATTATTCAATGTCATGATTGAGTAATTATATAAATAAAATATATATATTTTTTTAATTATATAAATAAAATGTTTTTTTTTTAAACTCACAAGTATTTCGCGAAGTTCGTGAAGAGATCCATAGTGAATTCAGCATACTCATAGTCTACTTCATTCCATGGCACAATGTCGATGAACATTTTAATGTCCTGTCGTACCTCGGGCGACAATTGTAAAAGGGGCCAGCCCCAGACGTAGGGAATTTCGCCGCTATGGGGTACACCTGGTTAAAGATAAAATTAGGCAAAATGATAATATCAGGTTTGGTTATCAGGGCAGAGCTTCACATCATGAAAATAATCATTCCATATTTCTTTGTAAAGGCAGCTTTTCTGACAAAGCAAGCCATTATCATATATTTATCTGTCTAAAAATTTAAATGATTTGAAAAAAATAAATGCACTTGCCTGCCCATTCGGTGTCCTCGTATATGCCTTCTGACGTATTGGTGCTCCTGTAGCCAAAGATGAACTGGTAGGCTGGGGAAGTGCGAGATTGCATCTTTAGTTGTCTGTCACTGGCTATTCCGAAAGCGGCATCAGTTGTCATCTACACATACGTGTAGATAATAAATGCATACATATTAAGGAAATATTTTGTTAAAATCAGTCAAATATAAGTTAAATATACATCAAGCATGATACATATTACATTATTTCCGCATCCACGTTCGAAATTCGACTCAATGATATGTAGATTTTTAAAAACTATGAATGTAGATCTAATAAGTTTTAACTGATAAATTCACACCAAAGTTTTTTTTTTACAATTAATTTAAATAGACTTTTTGGGGCTAAATTTACAAAAAAAATCTAAACTCACATCAACAAACGCTTGGCGATTAAGATCCTCGTCCTCCAGATAAGGCCACGGTGTATAATGATAATTCACGGCCCAATACGCATCGTTCGCTTGTTCCGGTGTAAGCGATGCTTCCCAGATGGCGAGCAGTCGGTCTTGAAGGAGGAAGTTGAACTCGGAGCGGTTGAAGCCACCGTCGAGGGCCTCGGGGATATCTTTCAGAACATATCAAATAAAACAGAAATAATACCCGAAGGGTCCATATCAACATGGTTATTGACCCGAGGGAAAAGAATAGTAATGCTCTAGCCCGAAGGGCGCGGGCATTACTATTCCCTATCCCGAGGGTAAATAACCATGTTGATATGGATCCTGAGGATTTTATTCCATTATTATTACATGAAGATATTTTTTGAAACTTGGAAATTTTCAGGGCCGCCATCACCGGGCAAGATCAAAAGTGATATTGACCGTATATTGTAACCATGTAATAAAACCCAATAGAACTCTACCAATAAAACTATAAAGATAAAATCATTTGACAACAATTCAGGAATAAAGGACAACACATGCATAAAATGTCAATTTAGCGACAACCAAAAATACCAAAAATATACTGACAAGCAACAACATAGAGCGATCCATCCTCGGCGTTCCATCCGCTCATCAGGGGCACATCGGCGAACTCGCCCTGTTCACGAAGACGCAGCGGTTCATCGGGAAGGAAGTTGCCGGGACCGTCGATCACGGGAACGTGGCCAAGGCAGAAGTAGCCGGGCTGTAGTTACAAAAATGACGGCATGAGTAAGCTACTTGATTTACATCCATAGTTAAAGATTTGCTAATTAAAAGATAATATTGATAACTATATGCGCTTGACATGATGCCCAATTGCATTATGAGCAAAAGCAGCTCTGAAAGAATAATATTGGTTCAGACTTAGTTCACAATGAAAAAAATTTAGTAATTATGTAATCCTAAAGCCGCTTTATAATATCACCATGAATAATTTGACTAATAGGTCATACGATTTTAAAATATTAAGAGTATCCATCAAAGGCAATCTAACATAATAAATGCTTACCGTGCAATCGACACCGCTGTTCTCCCTGATATCCTCCGGGTTCTCGGCGGGCGGGTCGATGGGACACCCGCATTTCTCGGCCACCTGTTGCGGGTATGCTCATAATAAATGCTTACCGT
>LQRL01175542.1:2721-13690 GCA_001703475.1 Hydroides elegans
AAAAACTTTGGTTTTTAATTCTCGTTCGATGTGATCTCTCTCGATATATTACGCGAATTCCGGTATCAACGATACCGTAAGGCAGAATGAGGTTCAAATCTGTATCACTTCACATCCACAGATATTTGAAAACCGATAAACAGTTTTCGGAAAATTCATCATAAGTGGTTAAAGGAGAACTCCAAGTATTAGAGGAGCGTTATATTGAATCTAAACTATTTATCTGATGATTGTTCCTCATTTTGTAGCCTGAAATGCAAGACTCGATCTCGAAATTCATGGCCAACACGCACAAGTCGGTGAATGAAATGAGCATTCAGTACTTGATGAACGAACGGCGTTACAACTACACGACGCCAAAGAGTTTCCTTGAACAAATCATGCTTTACAAGAAACTTCTGGGAATCAACCACACAGAGCTAATGCAGAAGATGAACCGTCTGGAGAATGGGCTGGAGAAGCTGGAGAGCACTGCTTCTCAGGTATACATACGATAATAATTGTAAGCAATATGCTATCGGTATTTGAATTCAATTTTAGTAATTTTTTAAGTGTAATATACAATTGTTACGCGAATTTAATGCTTAAAGACTAAATATCAAACATATTAAAAGTCATAAGCGTGTCAACAAGTTTTTTCTTTAGGGAATTTTGATAAATCATAAATTAGATGTTTGAAATTTGGAGCGCTAAAGACACTATGTTAATATTTCTATGATTGTAGGTGGACGACCTTAAAGCCAAATTGGCCGCCCAAGAGGTCGACTTAGCGATCAAGAACGAGGAAGCCAACAAACTGATCCAAGTAGTCGGTGCTGAAACAGAGAAAGTGAGCAAAGAAAAAGCAATTGCCGATGAAGAAGAGAAAAAGGTCCAAGTCATCAACGAAGAAGTCACAAAGAAAGCCACTGACTGCGCCGCTGATTTGGCCAAAGCCGAGCCCGCCCTGGCCGCTGCGCAAGAAGCCTTGAATACACTCAATAAAAACAACTTGACTGAGTTGAAATCGTTCGGTTCTCCACCCGGCGCTGTGGTCAATGTAACAGCTGGTGTTATGGTGTTGCTGTCGAATAAAGCGGGCAAGCTGCCTAAGGATCGCAGCTGGAAGGCAGCCAAAGTGATGATGGGAAATGTCAATGAGTTTCTCAATGCGCTGATTAACTATGACAAGGAGAATATTCCGGATTTCTGCGTCAAGGCTATTCAACCCTACATTGCCGATCCAGAATTCGACCCGGATTTCATTCGTGCCAAGTCCAATGCCGCTGCCGGTCTGTGCTCGTGGGTTCGAAATATCGTGTCATTCTACAGCGTGTTTTGCGAAGTGGAACCGAAGAGAAATGCACTGAACGCGGCAAATGCACAGCTGAATGCAGCCCAGGAGAAGCTGAGAGTCATTCAAGACAAAATCAACTCGCTTGAAGCCGCATTAGGAGAGCTCACAGCGAAATTCGAGAAAGCCACAGCGGATAAGTTGCGATGTCAGGAAGAAGCTGATTTGACAAATAAAACCCTGGAACTTGCCAATAGATTGATTGGAGGTTTAGCGTCAGAAAACGTCCGATGGGCTGAAGCGGTGAAGCAGTTCAAAATCCAGGAAATGACTCTTCCAGGCGATGTTCTATTGACAACCGCCTTTGTGTCTTATGTCGGATGTTTCACAAAGCAATACCGACTGGATCTCATGGATAAGAAGTGGCTGCCCTTCCTCGGCACATTAAAGAACCCCATTCCCATAACAGAAGGTCTTGATGTACTAACCATGCTGACGGACAGTGCAACCATTGCGAGCTGGAACAACGAGGGTCTACCCAGCGATCGAATGTCCACCGAAAACGCGACTATTCTCACGAGTGCCGAGCGCTGGCCGTTGATGATCGACCCACAGTTGCAGGGAGTCAAGTGGATCAAGCAGCGCTTTGGAGAAAAGTTGACTGTTGTGCGTTTGGGACAGAGAAGCTATTTGGATACGATTGAGAGAGCCGTCAGCTCGGGCGAGGTGGTGCTTCTGGAGAATATAGAAGAATCTGTCGATCCTGTGTTGGATCCTATTTTGGGTCGAAACACCATCAAGAAAGGCAGAGCGATCAAGCTAGGTGATAAGGAAGTTGAGTATCATGCTGATTTCAGATTGATTCTCCATACGAAACTGGCCAACCCGCATTATAAGCCAGAAATGCAGGCACAGACCACATTGATCAATTTCACTGTCACTCGAGATGGTCTTGAGGACCAGCTGTTGGCTGCTGTAGTCGGCAAAGAACGCAAAGATCTGGAAGAAATGAAGCTACAACTGACGAAACAGCAAAACGAGTTCATCGTGATTTTGAAGTCGTTGGAAGACAACCTGCTCGCTCGTTTATCAGCCGCCGAAGGCAACTTCTTGGGCGACTACGAACTCGTGGAGAATCTGGAAACTACCAAGAGAACGGCCAATGAGATCGAGGTCAAGGTCAAAGAAGCCAAAATCACCGAAGTCAAAATCAACGAGACGCGCGAAGTCTACCGCCCTGCCGCCGCTAGAGCCTCGCTGCTCTACTTCATCCTGAATGATTTGAACAAGATTCACCCGATGTATCAGTTTTCGCTGAAAGCGTTCAGTGTCGTGTTCGACGGAGCCATTGATCGGGCTGTACCAGCTGATAACGTGAAGACACGTGTTGTTAATCTGATCGATTGCATCACATACTCGGTCTTTATTTACACGACACGTGGTTTGTTCGAAAAGGATAAGCTGATCTTTACGGCTCAGATGACCTTCCAAGTGCTGATGATGAACAAGGCCATCAATCCCATTGAGCTTGATTTCTTGCTGCGATTCCCTGCCGATCCTACCGTCACCAGTCCCGTTGATTTCCTTAACAACCTATGCTGGGGCGGCATTAAGGCATTATCGCAAATCGATGACTTCCGGAATCTAGATCGAGACATCGAGGGGTCGGCCAAGCGCTGGAAGAAATTTAGCGAGAGCGAATGCCCAGAGAAAGAGAAGTTTCCCCAGGAGTGGAAGAATAAGACATCGCTGCAACGCCTCTGTATGATGCGAGCACTGCGACCGGATCGAATGTGTTATGCCGTGAGCAACTTTGTCGAGGAACAGATGGGCTACAAGTACGTCGAAAACAAGAGCGTCGAGTTTGCCAAATCGTACGAAGAATCCGGACCGGGTACTCCAGTGTTCTTTATCCTGTCGCCTGGTGTGGATCCGCTGAAAGATGTGGAGTTCCTCGGAAGGAAGATCGGCTTTGCCATCGATAAAAAGAACTTTCATAATATCTCGCTTGGACAAGGACAAGAGGTGGTGGCGGAGAGAGCGATGGACCTGGGTGCGGCAGAGGGACACTGGGTCGTTTTGCAGGTAGGTTGGATTATATGATACCTTATTATAAAAAATACCGGAAGTCTTTATATTAATGAAATACACGCTCTTTGTCCTCCTGTGAATAAAAAATAGAATAACCCCTCTTCAGGTTTTATAACAAATCACAATGCGAAAAATATTTAGAATTCAACATTGTTCTGTTAATCATAACGTTTTTTTTTACTTGTAAACTGTCTGCTTTACGATTTTATATCAATTTCCAGAACGTGCATTTAGTCGCAAAATGGCTTGCGACGCTTGAAAAGAAGATCGAGCAGTACAGTCTTGACAGTCACCCGGCCTATCGCCTGTATATCAGCGCAGAACCTGCTGGTGAGTAATATTCTTGTAGGTTCAATCGAGTCCTTATGTGTTATCTAACAAAATCATGCCATATGAAAGATAGAATCTTTTCATAGAAATGATAACTAAATATCATTCGCCATAGAACTCTAACTAATAAAAAACGGGTTCAACTGAAACGTAGAGCTGCCAGGTTGTTTTTTTTATAAAGATATTCAAATTTCTTGTCATTGAAAGTAAAAAAGGTCTACCCATTGATTATTGTGATAGATTATTACATTGTATTGTCGATTTACAATGTCTAATAATGTCTTAATAATAAGTCAGGATGGCCTAGCGGTCTAAGGCGCTGCGTTCAGGTCGCAGTCTGGTTCTCCAGGCGTGGGTTCGAATCCCACTTCTGACATAGTCCTTTTGTCTCAATGCTTAAGAACGATAAAAGTAAATACTCTAGATTTATGGAGGCCTATATGTAAGTGAATAAATAAAAACACCGGTGAAAATGTAGGTATCTGGAGAACTCGGCCCAAAAACCAACTCGGCCCACTTATTTTCAAGCTCGGCCCATTTTATTCACTTTATGCAAACTTTATCCATTTTAATTGTTCATCAATTCATATTTTTATCCTATACCATTTAGATTTGAATGATCTTCTTTAAAAAAAATGCATCTTTTTTATATTGAAAGTCTAACCGATCGATAGTGTAATGGTTTATGTTTTGCAATTCCTTTAAACATTTAAAACACATTGCTATAGTTGTGTCATTTTTTCATTGATTTTTTAGGCACCCGCGATGCACACATCATGCCCCAAGGCATCCTGGAGTCGGCCATCAAGATCACAAACGAGCCTCCGACTGGCATGTTTGCCAATCTGCACAAAGCGCTCGACAACTTCAACCAGGCAAGGGATCTTTTTTAAAAACAACCTACTGACACTAATGTGAAATACATGCCAGTTGGTACCCTTAAAAGGCTTCCACAATGTATATCTCAGCTTCTGATTTTTCAATTTTAATTTTTGTTGTTGTTGCAAATCTCTTAAGGAATAGGTGGGCTTTTCACGAAAATCAATATTTTTGGAATATAACGATCTTGGGCTTATATTTTAAATTATTATTGCAGGATACCCTGGAGATGTGCGCCAGGGAGACAGAGTTCAAGGCAATCCTTTTCGCTCTCTGCTACTTCCACGCCGTCGTGTGCGAGCGAAGGAAGTTCGGACCGCAGGGCTGGAACAGAGTCTACCCGTTCAATGTCGGAGATCTGACCATCAGCTGCAATGTGCTGTATAACTACCTGGAGGCTAACTCGAAGGTAGCGTGTGGTATACCATTATGAAACGTGGTTTGAAGGCTTGTGTAGATCTACTGGTATCTATCAATGCATTCAAATATTTTTTTAAAAATCCAGCCCTTCTTCAACAACTTATATTCAGAGATAAGTTTGTTTCCAGATATTATAAATATATCACCCTATTTCTCTAAAGGCGGCCTTCATTGCAAAAAAATGATAACAATGAATTGAATAATTCAAACCAATGCTTTGATAAATCGTACTTTGTATAGCGACTACTCGGTAGTACCATTTGACAATCAATAAATCGATTTAATCCTTGTCCAGGTTCCCTGGGAGGATCTCCGCTACCTGTTCGGCGAGATCATGTACGGCGGCCATATCACGGACGACTGGGATCGACGCCTGTGCCGAACCTACCTCGAAGAGTTCATGAACCCGGACATGCTCGACGGTGAACTCTACCTAGCCCCTGGTTTCCCAATTCCGCCCAATTCGGACTTCGTCGGCTATCATACATACATTGATGAAGTGCTACCGCCTGAGACGCCCTATTTGTATGGTTTGCATCCGAATGCCGAGATTGATTTTCTGACGACCACGTCGGAGAATCTGTTTCGAACGGTGCTGGAGATGCAGCCGAGAGATGCTGGAGCAGGGGCTGGAGGCGGTGTGAGCAGAGAGGAAAAGGTACGATTATGCTTTAATTACCAGGGGTTCAAGTCTTCGTCCTGGGGACGGAGTTTCGTCCTGGCGAAGGGTAATTTTTGAGTTCATATTCAACAAATGGTTGGGTAATCATTGTATAATTTTCCGTCCTGGCCACATTTCTTCACTTTAACCCCTGAATTACTAACTTGCGAATTGTTTGGTGGCTATCTTTATGAAAACGTGTTCATAAATGTGATATTCGCGCGGCATCGTCGGCACACGTATCTCTTGATATTTGAACTTTATCATTGCATTTAAGTTTCTGACGAAAAAGCATATTGCGAGCGCTTTTCATGCATTTTTTTTTTTGTAGTTCAATACATTTTTTTTTCAAGTTGAGACAGGGCTGAAACGAGTTCATATGTCAAATCAAACAATAAGTAAAGTCAATATTAACTACAATCTGTATCTTATTGGCTGTCACCTAAGCGTTTATAAAATATGTTTTCCTTGTGCCCTTTAGATCAAAGCGATCATCGACGAATTCCTTGAGAAGCTTCCCGAGGAGTTCAACATGCTTGAGTTGATGGCAAAGGTACCATTAGAAGAACGCACTCCATACACCATTGTGGCCTTCCAGGAGTGCGAGAGAATGAATATTCTCACTAACGAGTTGCGGCGATCGCTGAAAGAACTGAATCTCGGCCTCAAGGTGAGTTGCTATTTTTAACATTCGTTATATGGTTGACACTTGCGTTGTGGTTATGATTTTTAGGCCCCAATCCCAAAGTTGGGGGCCTATAGAGTTGGGGTGTCCGTCCGTCTGTCTGTCCATCTGTCGGTCCGTCTGTCTGTCTGTCATCGCTTTCTTGTGCGGAGGAGAGCTTTTGAACGGAAGGTCATAGAGACTTGGTTATAGGCTCAAATGCAAGGTCTTAGTCGGTAGATGTGCCTTTTGACCATTTCGGTCAAAAACACCCAACCGGAAGTTGTAAAATTGGCCAAAAATTGCGGTTTTCATAGAAAATGTATTTAAAATCTACAAAAAAAAAAAACATACCCCTTCGAGTTTGAGGGCGGTTGGGGCCTGCTCGTGTTTCACAAATGCTTCCTTGTCTAACTTATGTGTGTGAGCCTTTATTGTTATATTCTTACTATGAATTAGTGTTGAATAAAAAAAAATCACATACAAGACTGTTAAATAAAAATTCAAGTTATATATAAATAAAAATATACGGGTAATTTAGTTCGTTTGATATTGAATATATCCGAGCAACGTATAATCACATTTTTAGGTGCTTCTTACATTTATATAATCGTTTATTTTGTTACTTTGCTATTTTAGGGAGAGCTTACCATCACAGCCGACATGGAAGAACTGGGCAACTCGCTTTTCCTGGACACCGTTCCAGAGAGTTGGGCTGCCCGTGCCTACCCATCACTGCTCGGTCTGGGCCAGTGGTACGCCGATTTGGGCATGCGAATTAAAGGTAGAGATTTTAATTCGAAATGGAGTTCCATGCGTTTTGCCATTCGCATAATAAGTGTGACGAAAAGGTATGATTTCTCAGATTTAGCTCACAATCCAACTTTATCTGATTTGAGATTAGGTTTTCCCCCATTTCATGTGTGTTTCCTCACAGAAATATTATTATGTAAAAAAAAACTGTTTGGCTCACAATCCAACTTTATCTGATTTAAAATTAGGTTTCCCCCATTTCATGTATATTTTCCGACAGAAATTTCATTATGTAAAAAAAAAAATCAATTACTCTTCTGAATCAATTAACTCTTCTAATTATAAAGAATTGGAGGGTTGGTCTGCCGACTTCGCCCTGCCGAGTGCCGTGTGGCTGGCTGGTCTCTTCAACCCGCAGTCCTTCCTCACTGCTATCATGCAGCAGATGGCCAGGAAGAACGAGTGGCCCCTCGACAAGATGGCGCTGCAGGTATGTGAGAAGAACGTGCAATAAGGACTAGTAACTCTCTAAAAGTAAAAAGAAATAATTAAAAAAAGAATGATTATTTAGTTTGGAATAGCAGTTTTAAGTCGTAATCTGTCTTGTCGTTTAAATGTGGGTTCCGCATCTTTTATTGAGTTAAAACCTGATTAAAAAGTCAATAAACAAAAAAGTTGTAATCTGTTGAAAAAGAAACTTCTGAATCATGAATCATTCTTACGGCTACTGTAGTTCATGGGATATTGTCATAATAGTGGAACGTATTTAGCGTTTTACGATGTATTTAGTTACTAACAGAATATATCTTCATCTCCTTACAGAAAAAAAAAACGTTTATTTTGTCATTTAAAGGTGGATGTAACCAAGAAGAATCGTGAGGACATTAGCTCAGCGCCACGCGAGGGAGCTTATATCCACGGCATGTTCATGGAGGGTGCACGCTGGGATACGCAGACAGGTTTAAATTACTTCTAAAGAGATGATATTGAGTGGATCGCAACCTATATTGTTCTGCTGCATATAAGAATAAATATGATATGAATAATTAGACTCTCTAACTGGTAGTAAAAATGAATCACTTTGGAGTCCTGTTTCTAGTTAATGCACACTCAAGAACATCGACTGCAATCGAGTCATCCTTAATATATTTGAATCTATGTCTTCATGTTATGTTGTCAACTGGCATGATCAAGGAGTTGCGTCTGAAAGATATGAGACCAGCATCGATTCATGTTTTTATTTCACACATATTTCATGTAAATGAAATTACAACAATTACGTAACATTAATTTACACCTTAGCACAGAATCATCCATAATAAAAAAATCAAAATGAATTAAAACTTAAATTGAACAACATTCTTGTTTGATTTACGCCACAGGCATGATCCAGGAGTCCCGTCTAAAAGAGCTGAGTCCAGCGATGCCCGTTATGTTCATCAAGGCCATCCCGGTGGACCGCATGGACTTCAAGAACATGTACCAGTGCCCCGTCTACAAGACCAAGTTCCGCGGACCCACTTTCGTCTGGACCTTCAACCTCAAGACTAAGGAGAAGCCCGCCAGATGGGTCCTCGGAGGCGTGGCGCTATTGCTGCAAGTCTAATACAAAACACAAATAAAATTAAATTAAAAAAAAAGAGAACGAGAACAACAACGTACTCGGAAAGAAAACGACATCTGAACTAAAATGGGTTTTCTTTATGTTCTTTGATGTAATGTTTTATCTTAAAGAAGTTCTAACAACAGCGTTATTGATTTTGAGTGAGCGCATATATATTTCTGAACCTTAAGCTATGTTTAGAAGTTAATCTATTTTGGGTGAAATTTTGATATAAAATGCAATGTATATGCAAGACTAAATATAAACAAGCTGTAAGATCTTGTGTTTGAAAAAAAAAGAAGATAAATTTAACCCAATTTTAAAGGTAGCCCATCACTGCACAATAAAATTGTCATTCAAAAATTCGGGGTATTAATTGAATCTGTATTCGCATGTATTCTATCACATTCTCGTCTGTGATGTGTTATTGATGTTAAACATGTTTTAATGTTGTTTGGTGATTCCGATCAGCCTTTGTCTTATACGTTGTTAATAATTTTGATGTCAAAGTATGAAACCAAAATATTTGCATTTCAAGATCTAGTCAAATTGTACCAATGTCAGTATTAGTCATTTTAGTTTTGGAATTTATATGAAGCTACGTTTCAATATATGCACATTTTACAAAAGTAACTAACAAATGCACTTTGATTTCGTTTTATTTGTTTTTCTAACTTTTTATTTTTTCTTACTTTTTATGAAATAAAGGTCTAATACGGTTATTATCTATCATTTGTTCCATGTTTCTATTATTTATTTTGTTTTTATAGTTTTTATTTCATGTTTCTATTAACAAAATTAACAGATTTTTTTTTTATTTAACGGAATGATTGTTAATCGAACTTTTCAATTTACACACCATCCTGCATCGAATAATGGTTGAAGTCCACGGGGGATCCAAGTTCACTTCCCTTCTTATTTATATATGATTTCAATTGCGTGAAGTCTATCATTATACATGTAAATGTATGTTGTATGTTTAATACATGACGGTATACAAACTTCATTTTCACAACCTAAAATCATGGTTTATGGGCGGGAGGTGCTGGCCAAATTTTAATTGGTGACCCAAGCTTTCTTTGTTTCGAATAACGCGAATGCCTTTGGACTTAACCAGAAATAAACCGACATAAGCGGTGCGTCTCCAAGTCCTTACTTGTATGTTTAACACATGACGGTATGCAAACTTCATTTTCACAGCCTAAAATCATGGTTTAAAGGCGGGAGCTTCTGGCCAAATTTCAATTGGCGACCCTAGATTTCTTTGGTTTGAATTGCGCGAAGGCCTTTGGACTTGACCAGAAATTATCCAATATAAGCGGCGCTCCTCCAAGTCCTTACTTGTATGTTTAATACATGACTGTATACAAACCTCATTTTCACAACCTAAAATCATGGTTTATTATTATAGGTGGGAGCTTCTTGCCAAATTTTAATTGGCGACCCTAGCTTTCTTTGGTTTGCATTGCGCGAAGGCCTTTGGATTTAACTGGAAATTATCCAATATAAGTGATGCGTCTTTAAGTCCTTACTTGTATGTTTAATACATGACTGTATACAAACTTCATTTTCACAACCTAAAATCATAGTTTAAAGGCGGGACATTCTGGCCAAATTTTAATTGGCGACCCTAGATTTCGTTGGTTTGAATTGCGCGAAGGCCTTTGGACTCGACCAGAAATTATCCAATATAGGCGAAGCGATGACGGTATACAAACTTCATTTTCACAACCTAAAATCATGGTTTATAGGCGGGAGCTTCTTGCCAAATTTTAATTGGCGACCCTAGCTTTCTTTGGTTTGAAAGCGCGAAGGCCTTTGGACTTGACCAGAAATTATCCAATATAAGAGGCGCTCCTCCAAGTCCTTACTTGTATGTTTAATACATGACTGTATACAAACTTCATTTTCACAACCTAAAATCATGGTTAATAGGCGGGAGCTTCTGGCCAAATTTTAATTGGCGACCCTAGCTTTCTTTGGTTTGAAAGCGCGAAGGCCATTGGATTTAACTGGAAATTATCCAATATAAGTGATGCGTCTCTAAGTCCTTACTTGTATGTTTAATACATGACGGTATACAAACTTCATTTTAACAACCTTAAATCATGGTTTATAGGCGGGAGCTTTTGGCCAAATTTTAATTGGCGTCCCTAGTTTTCTTTGGTTTGAAAACGCGAAGCCTTTAGACTTAGCCAGAAATTATCCAATATAAGCGGTGCGTATCCAAGTCCTCACTTGTATGTTTAACACATGACAGTATACAAACTTCATTTTCACAACCTAAAATCATGG
>LQRL01175544.1:27810-41307 GCA_001703475.1 Hydroides elegans
TTTGTATTTTTCAGTAAGATATATATTTTGAACATATATAAAACCTGAATAAATATATATTTTAAGTATTTAATTTAGATAATTGATAAGGGTATATCCCAGTGCTTCACATATACAGAAATCATAATATTTGGAGCATAACTTATAAAGATATAATGTGTTTTATATTGGAAAAGTGTTAACAAAAATGCGTTTTTAAGCCAATTAACATATGATTTTGATTGATATTTTTTTTAATAATGATTTCGCGAAAAAAGCAGAATGGAAAATCAAGCTATTGCATCATAAAATCTGTTGAGAAAATTTCATAAAATTTCTATTCTGCGTTTTTTCTGCAGAAGGATTTTTCGAATTACCCCTATCAACATTAAGATTGTCAGGTTACATGAATGGGTATTTGAACTTTCGTGAGCGATTAACGGTTTACTTTTTGAAAAATAATTTAAACAGTGTATACTTTAAGTGCTTTGTATAAGGGCAGGGCTTTACTTTAGCATCAATTCGGAATTCAAAATGTCGAAACATATAGGAACCCAACCAAAAGGTCAGCTGACCAGTCATTTCATAGCCATAATCTGTGGAGTATTCATTAAGATAATAAATTATATATAAATATCGATACATAACCAACTGTGAGAGTGGCACAAGTAAGGATAAGGTTTAATTATGATAAAGTTAAACATAAATATGAGCTCCGAAATGCTGAATGATATCTTTCTTGATCTCCATTCGAAGCATGTGTTATTTGTAGATTATTATTTATGAAAACAAGTAGACAAGGTTTCAGCCACCTCAACAACCGGTCAAAATGTTAATATATTGGAAATTTAACAAGTGGATCAGTAATCCGCTACCTAATCAACAGTTGCAAATTTGAAAACATGGGAAATCAAATTAAACGATCAACGGAATTCATCGGAGAAACGACTCACAACGTCTTTCTCACAACGTCTTTCTCACAACGTTTTTTTACAACGTCTTTCTCACAACGTCTTGCTCACAACGTCTTTCTCATAACGTTTTCCTGGTATATACGAAGTTCCCAAAACATCACGATACGCGATACACGAGTAATCTTTCTCTACGTGCCCAAGTCCCCAAATCCATATTATTCAAAACTTCCAATTTTTAGCAAATTCAAAAAAAATAATAATACGCCTAACTACAGCTCATATATATGCTCTTACTATGTGCCGGATGAAAACGAAACCCATCGAGGGATAGCCGATAGTCCGTATAAACCCCATCGAAAATCACGCAAAGTTGAAAAAAATCAGCATTTAAGAAAATTCGCAAAATTACCATAATATTATTATTAACCAACTGTGAGAGTGACACAAGTAAGGATGTGGTTATTTTTTAGAAAATCCCAATGCCAGATTTGTAGTTTGAGGTAATAAATTCAAAACTTAGCAAAAATATTCGCATTTTATTTTGCGGTCAACCGTCCCTATATATAGGGACGCGTCCCTATATATAGGGATGCGTCCCTATAAATAGGGACGGACGCGACCTGCTTACTATTTTCAGCAGGTCGCACGGCTGCGATCTCGAATTATTAAAGTAAAGGTACAGCCCTGATGACGTATATGAAAATAGATTCTTGCTCAATTTGTAATCAGTCACGTTCTAGAATTAATGTTTGTATTCGCTAAATTCAGTCTATATGACAAGATAATCCTTACTATGCGACCAAACCCTGAGATTCTTTTATTCAAAACACAATTACTGCATATACAAATTATGACTCACTGTATGCCTGTTGTGTATCTCCCCAAGCAGCTGCCGATAGTGCTTCTCCATCTCCGCCTTTTGCTGAAGCCACTGCTGCGATCGCCCCTCGGCCACTCCGGCCAGTTTCTCGAGCTGCTCCTCGTGCGCGCGTTGCATCTGCTCAACCAGCTCTTCCTTGTTGGAGAGGCTCGCTTCAAGGTGCTTGATCTATGATATCAAAAGATAAAATTAAACAAATGTTCATAAACTTATGATAAATACACAAAATGGTTTGCGTTTAAATTATGGCTTAGATTATTCTCATTCATTTATTAATAAAAAAAAAGCTTTTCAAGTTCTGAAATTTGCCAAGGCATCCAAAAAATGTGCTATGAAATCCTCGCGATTTCGACATTATATATGGTAAATGTTATACGACACATGGTTTCACAACTTATTTGCAAAACAACCTAGAACAAGTGCCTCAAATACCGCTATAATATATTTCCCACCTAGGCTTGCATACAGTGTATTTCATTTTCATTGCTCACAACCCCATCATGAGCACAAAAAAATAGTCATATCTTCACCTTTTCGTTCATCCACCTCATGTTGTTCGTTATTTTAGTAGCATGCTGCGTGATGAGCAGCGAGAGGTCGTCAAAACTCTTGCCGCGTACATCGCATTTCTCAGAAGCCGGTACTTCCACGGCCAGTTGCTGGTACAGATGTGCCATGAACTCGCTCATGCTCTGTGTGGAGGTTGGAAAAAGGTTAATAATGTGGTTTTAGATAAATTCAAGTAGAATCTAAGTCTATAATTAATTTTAAGATTGAGAATGGGTTATTGGCGTTTATAGGTTTTTGTTTGTGTGCCATGAATTGGGATTTTTAAGATTAAAGGTTTTGAATCAGTCCAAATGCAAAATGCAAATATATATACATATTGGTTTATATGCAATATAGGGAGTTGGCAAATATGTTCGCATATCATAGTCACAATAATCAGTACATTTTATTTGTTTATTTCATTAACTCGTCAATCAATATCCTATTTTTTGTGAAGAGACAAAAAAATAGTTCACTGCCATGTTTGGAGAATATAACATGGTGAAGATGAAATTATGATATATACATGTACATTTAAACTCATTTTTAGTTTTGCTTAGTAATTCTTAAGTCCTTCTTCGGAACAAAAATATACATTTTGAACTTCGATAAAACCTACCCTTTCTGAAGCTTTACTTTTCGAAACAACCTGTGAACACTGAAATTCAAATCAAACATATGCACAAAATAATCAAATATTCGCAGTATAAGCATAAATCAAGCGGTGCTCATTTCAATTTATCATGAATTTCAAAGGTGTTATCATACAATGATTGTAATATATATGTACATAAATACAATTAGAATAGGTTGGGGGTACATGATTTTTCATATTCAGGAGTAAGTTCTTTAATATTGTAATATATCCATTTTTTTATTTATATTAATATATATAAATAGCCTATCTAATTCTATTTTGATATTACACAAGCTTGCATGGCAAAGTATCTTAAGGTGCATAAATCATTAAAAAATATATATACATGTAAAAATCCAATAATGCTTTATGATACAAAAAATGTAGATTGATAAATCATATTTACCCAAAGTAACATAGCATTTTTCAACAGTTTTAATTTACGTCTATATTCCAATCATAATGGACTGTATAATCTTGAATTCATTTTAGCCTTCTCCCGTTTAATTTGATTTCATATACAACCAAGCCATATAGCCCTTAAACACCCAACCTGTTCTGCCAGCTCATGTGCCTTGGTCTTTTCGGCCTGTGCCAGTTTGTGCACATTGTCCAGATCCTCGCGCAATGAACCGATGATCTTTTCGAGGTTGCGGTTGTCTTCTTGGGCTCGACGAAGTTCCTTTGTCGTTTCGGCGACACCGCTCTGTGATGTCTGCAATGTAGGTAAATGCATTTTATCAAGAATAATAGGGAGATACATGAATTGTAAGATCGCGTATAAAGAATTTAGACTTTCAGGTATAGGTTTTATCATCGTTCCATAACACTCGGTCATATATAACTCATCATTTAGATTCAAATTCCTTGTATCAGATAAAGACATTGTATGATAAAAAGGTTAATCAACGAATGAAAAATCATATTAGCTACTCACATGCAAAGCTTTGTCCTTCGAATAAACTTGATCTTTGTATTTTTTCGCCTCTTTTTCCAATTGATCCTTTTGTTCTTTAGTTCTGTCCAGCTGCAACAAAGAGGTATCATATAGCAAAACAACGACAATATACAATTCTAAGATGGTTTATATTGTTGAATTTATGGTCGTCAAATCGCTAATTATAAGGGTCGAGACGACCCTCGATGGAGGATACTTCCTAAAGATTGGACCAGTATACTGCTATTTGATGTATAAGTTAGTAAGAATATTCAAAAGGTGAACGTCGTTATTTTATAATGGCAAGAAAATGTTTGATTTAACTTACGAATACCATCACAACACAAACAAGGCCGACCAAAACATAATACTTACGTCTGATGTAGACTCATCGAGTTTGCGTTTATAAGTGAGGAGAGTGTGGCGGAGGCTTTCTAACAGAACCGCAGGCTGGGGTGGTTTTGATGATTGGGGCTTAGTGTCACTGGAGCCTTCTGAAAATATTGATAAAAAATACATTTTGCAACGATTTGAAAAGAAAGCATTGATTTACTTATCATAAGACTTAAGTTGTCATATGAGATGGTTGTCTTGATATTCATTTTCAACGCTGGGGTTTCACATAATTTTACCTCACGTATTATCACCGCACAAGCTGTTGTGACTTAATCTCATTACTTTAAAGATATATGTTTATAGTTTATATTTTACTTTTCTTTGATGACTTCTTTGCCATGTTGATGACGTCATCGGCCTTGAAGTTGTCATTGAGGATCTCAAGTTCCCGGATGCATCCAGTATACGTGTCTTCTAAGTTGATCTGTCGCTTCTTTGCCTACAAATACAGACACAACATTAATGTAAATATGCTATACTTGAAACTTTAGGACAGTACATTTGACAGAGCTTTAAATAATTTTGACTTGACCTTATTTTCTAACCTTTTTTTACTCAATATATGTCATGTATATGTATGACCTAAATAAAGGTTTGCATAAATTCGACATACATGTATGATAAACGGTGAAATTGAGACTATCTGATCTAAGTTTAATCATAGACTAGCCTTCGACTATTCAAAATACCAGATAAACATACTTTATTGAGTTCATGTTTGAGGTCGTTAAAGTCCTTCTGGTGCGCCTCCAGCTGCCGTGACAGGTCTTTGATCACTTTGCGCTTCTCCTCCAACTCGTGGTTCAGTTGTTTACTCAAAGAGGCGTATTCCTTCTCCGCCCTAGAATCAAAGTGATTAAAGTTAAATAGTATGAGATTAGTATGAATATACCAAGTGAATATGAGTGATAAGTCAATGCAAGAAGAAGTAGTAATTTGTGTTCATGAGTAATCATTGAAAATAATTTCGAAATGTGATAACACCTTAAGCCGTCTAAATGTTCTGAAACTGTGTGCTTTACACAAATCAAACTGAAAGTAAGAAAAAGTTTGATGGCGTTGATTCGATCTATTTTATGTTAACAGTCCATCTAGTCACTTTTGAAATTCTGTTCCAAATGTGTATACGAAATATGTTTGCAGAGTGTATGAAAAGCTCCCATATGCTCCTAAACGTATATAGAATAATGAAGGTTATGTTATTGGAATACACATGTGTTATCTAAATACGAAGAGTTAGATGATGTACTGCAAAAATGGGGTCTTCATTAACTCAATATGCCTCCAAAGTATCATAATATAATAAAATATTATAAAGTCTAACGCACATATAAAGTAATTAAGATATATTGTATTAATATTTCATTATGCAGAAAACAAAAATTAATTGTAACACATAATTTACAAACGACGACTATTAAGTCCCTCTGCTTGCTATGATAACTTAATGAAACCCTTTTCGTGTTAACTCTACTAAGTACATACAGTGTACGTGATTTTCATTAGCACCGGAACAATCATGCACGAAGCATGATATAGCAGGAAGAACATCTAATAACGAATGAATTATAATTCTAAACTTGGCGGAGCTAGGGGAAAGGATACTTCGAAAATACATTCAATATTAAATTCATACATAAGCCAAACACATCAGATGCTATTTTTTTTTTCAAAACGGTTTAGAAAGATCAAGCGAGTAGGGAACACTGCAAACGAGATTACATGCACGTGTATGACACAATATTTATTTGCTGACAGTAACAAACCAAAGGTGTATTGATGTCGACCTGTGAACAAATATGAAAATGAAATCCACATCTATAAAAGAATGTCACTTATCAGCCAAAATCTGAAAATCCACAAACGCACACGTCTTTCCGCATAAACAATATTCGGTATTTCTATCTGAATGGCACCAAAACACTACACTGCAAATAGTTCATTTCTTAAATAATCTAAAATTTTATTTACCTAGATTTAATTTAAGTTTAATGCGATGGGTGTGTTTGTCATTTCAAAAGTTTGCCTGGTTGGGTCACATAACATATTATGTCATATGAACGCAGTAAAGTTTTATTGCAATATTGGTTTAATGTTTTAGAGAACATTAACTACTGGTTATACGGTCGTTCTAACAAACGTGACTGAACCAAGCTGAAAATATGACTTGAGTTATTCCACCAAAACGCAATCATTGTTTTCCAATAACGAATAGTAACTTCGATTTTTCGTACCGGTAGTTTGCATTTTGAAGGAACTACTCAAATCGAACGCAAAACCCAAAATGTGCGAAAAAGTGCTCAGTTAGAGAATAAGCCAGCAAAGTAACAAGTCCACAGAAACTTATGACATCATAAAGGTCCTTAAGACTCTAGTCTTACCGAAGAATAGGCATCCAACGCCTGCGTTAACATAGGTTTCAAATAAATCAAGTTTTGGCATTTAATATGAAATATTCATTAGGAATTTAAAAATGCTGTATTGATAAAAGAGTGTTATAAAGCCGAGAACAAAATTATTGTTTCAAAAGATTGAACTTAAATACACCTTGAAAATCGCCGTATTTGTTGTGTGCTTTTTGACTTTAAAAGTGCGATTTGTGTCTTGAAACACAATAAAAGTTCATAAAAGAAAAAATAAGAACTTTCAAAAATCTGTAAGTACTTACTTTTCAAGTTTCTCTTTAGTTTCGAGACTGAGTTTCCTTTCCTCATCGTAGATATGTTGCAAGTCTCTGTTTAAAGTAAGCAACGCGAATCAGCTAAGTTAAACATATATTTATAAATTTCAAAAGTACGCCAACAAACTATATAAATCGGATCAGAACTATATACAATGTAAATCTGTTAACTATGATTTTTTTGTGTGAAAAAAAAAACTATCAAGAACACCAGAAAGATTATGGTAAATAGCATCGATATCACATATTTTAGATAACATAATCATATAAATCGTCAACATACTTGAGCTGATTGTTGAGTCTCTCGGTTCCTGCCAGTGCTTCTAACTTGGTGTTTTTCTCTAGATCAAGTGCACTCTCCAAATCTCGCATACGTAGCTGTGAGAAAGTAAAAGTTATATGGGATTTTATCATCTATGGAATTAATAGATAAATGTGTGTACATGCAGGGTGTCTGAATGACATTTTTGCCTTTGCTTTACATGAGTAAATAATTCCACTAATCAGGATTTCAGCTTACATTGACCCGATAACAAAACTGATAGTCAAACTAACATAAACTCGCCCAATAAACGTTTATTAACTCAATTAAAAATATAATGATGACGCTATGACGGTCTGTTGCTCATAAGCGAAATCCTGAGACGGCATACCTGAATTATCTCTGAATTGAACTTGGACTCGAGATGCGCCGCTCGCTCCGCCTCAATGCCCTCCTCCAGCGTCTTCACGCGATTGCCAGTCTCCTGCGAAACACCACATTTTTATTGTTTCAGTTTTGTAATAAATGTTGCTTATGCTCACTTGATATATGAATGAATCAGGCCGTAAAAAGATTCTTTAAAAAAAACGGGATTATTATTATTATTATTTGAAAACATATTTCTATAAAATTGTATTAAATTCATAAAAATTTCATAGATTATCAAATAAATAGTCATCTTAGTACATCTTATCACAACAATTAACAAGCTGGATTTAACCTGTAGATCATGTTTTCGCATCTCATGCTGCTCCTTGAGCATTTCGAACTCCGTGATTTGTCGTCGCAGCTCGTCCGCATTAACGCGTTTCTCTTCTGAATGGGCAAAATGAAAAAGTAATTTTTAAAAGGTGTATCGTCATTTGCGGGCATACAAGCGTAGTATTGGATGCTGTTTGATAAAGAGATTATCAATCGATACATTTCTTATGGATAATTATGTCGTTGCTGTGTTGTTAGAGCGCCGATGAAAAAGAAAAGACAATTAGAAGATATCTCATCAAATATTTTGTTGTTGTCGTTTAAAGTTCTCTTTTGCAGTTAGAATTCTAAGAATAGACCCTACCTTCTAGCTCCTGGACTTTGTCTTCGAGATCCCGACACCGGCTGAAATAAAATTATATGCATAACTATTTTGACATTTTTCTATACTCTGATTATTGAAATTAGCAAACAAAAATATCTCATTTGTCTGTCTAAAATTGGTTTAACATAAATACTTAATTAAAGGAAGATAGATAAAATAAAATAACATAACTCATCGGGGATATAGTCTACATTCATTGTTAAAAATCAATATTATAATTTATGAAACGCTCTCATTTTTTGCTAATACATTCTAAAGGTTGTGCTTGACTTGTGCTGCCTCATACGAAAAATGACCATTAAATCATTAAACATTAATTCAAAACAGGATATAAAGACTTACTCGCTGCTCTGCTGAAGCGTATATTCGAGTTTGCTCTTCTCGTTCTCGACACCCTGTACGTCAGCCCTCATGCGCTCAAGCTCCGTATCCTAATATTGAAATGGTGTCGGTTGGAAAAAGGGGACATAGTCAATCATACATCATTTATGGGGACCTGATGAACTATGATAAATCAAGACGGTTAGACAATTAACTAAAGTGGTCTGTTACATTGAAGTTCGATCTTCATTTATTGAAAAAACTACATACTTGTTATTACATTTTTAGTCATTATTGTCAGTAATACTTAACCCTTTAGATTAAAATCCCATAATAAACATACCTTTTCTTCTAGTTCGCGCCTCAATTTGCGAATATCTTCGTTCGCCTTCAGTTTCGTGTTATCCAGCTCATCACACAGACCTTCAACCTGGGACGTCAAATCTTGGATCTTTTCTACAATGTTATGAATGTCTTTTAATTTTAACCAAACAACTCAATCATTGTGGCGACACAAACCTTTTTTAAAAGATTTATACTATGTTTTTTTATTATTTTCTGCATTTCTTTTTTTTTGTCCTTATACCAACCATCTACATGTATTTTACAACTTAGAATGATATTGGAATTTGGACTATATAATTGATTGAAAATTTTCTCTAAAGATCCCTAACCCGGCTTTCATACGTTTTGTGAACTCACGTTTCATTGTGTCGTTGACTTCGCTTATCAATGCATCACGTTCGCTCACGCTTCGCTTCTCGTGGCTTATATCGCGTTTGGCCTTGGTCAACTCGAATTCCAGGTTCTGTCGCACAGCTTCACCTTTTTCCAATTGCGAGCGCAACTTGGCCACCTCGTTGTCCAGGCGATTTCCCTATAATTTTATTGAGTCAAGTATGCTTTTACCATCGTTTTTGTACATGAATGCTATACCGGCTATAATCCATGTGCTTTTTTTATAACCTTTAAGTTTGCGATAAAATCTTAAAACTCTTTGATAAGAAAATCGACTTAAAGTCTCGTGACTTGCTTAATATCAATTTTATATGTGCATTTGTATGTTTTAATTGTTCGTCAAATAGTTAAAATAGTTAAACATCAGAGTCACGTAATAGAAAGGATCACATGTTAAAATTACATAGGAAACTTTACCTCATTATTAGCCTTTGATATTGCGTCAAGTCTTTCTCTTTCCGTTGAGTTTAATTTCTTCCTAAGTGATGAAACAGTATCTGCAAAAAAAAAACAGACCACTTAAAAGGTATCTAAATCAATAAATCAATACCATGACCCGAAAAAAATCTAGTGGTTCTGTCTGGCACCACTAGTCTTGTGCAATAAGTCCAAATATTGTTATAAACATGTTTTATATCTTTAAGATACAGTTAAATATGAATAAAATAAATACAACTTTACTAAAAGAAACTGATACTGACCTTGTTCAATCTGCAAGTCACTTTGCAGTTGCCTTAACTTAGTTTTTAGAATCCTATTCTCACTTCTGATTGTTGTGATATCGTAGCCATGTCCAGGAGACATAGACACATCATAATGACTGTCATTGGCGGTTCTCGGAATAAAATCCTGTATAAAGATACGTTTTTATAATTATTTATAACTATTAACACAAAACACTGCGTTATTTATAATAAAAATATCAAGCATATGCTAGCAAACCTATTTGAGCTATCGATATTCACGTAAATGAAGATAAGTTAGACTTTGCCATTTAACAGACTTTTCCTAGGCTTCAAGGTACACCTCTGAAACGCGCTACCGGTGGAGCTAAAAGCAATATCTAGCTTCAGCATTTTCAAAATACTACTTCAAACTCTTCTCGTTCAGCAAATGTTTATGGATATTAGTGCATAATTTCAGTGAACTCTTTCGGTGAACTATTTCCTCTTCAGAATACGTCAGTTTCGCAGAACACATCGCATCAACATGAACAAAATATAACGATATCTTGCTTACACTGTCGTTCAGGTTAGGGGATGATGGCTGCAAAAATACAGATAAACTTGTTCCGTTCTCGGCCATTATCGCTGATTGATTTAAAGGCTGTTAATTTGCTGATGAAATGTTACTCGGACATGAGCTGTGCGTGAACCTACAATGGGATAAAACATAGATACAATTAGCAATGTGTCCTGATTGGCATGGTTATGTATGGGCTTAGAAACTTAAGGTTGAACGATTATCATGCACGACAAAATAAGAATTAAAAAGCCTATGGCATTTAAACGAAGAGACCAAATAAACAGTCTACAAAATATAAGAATTAATTTAGTTTTAAATCTTCATTTAATATGGATGAATGGGTAATATACATTTATCATCTTGAACATCTTTAATACTGTTTCGCTGACATCCGCTTACTTCAAAGCCATAGAGCACATAACGCCATATTGTCATAATCTGATCTAAATCTTAGTTACTTCAACTTACTTGTAATAGAATATCATTGTTATAGAATATCATAATAGAACAAGGATATTATGCTCATAGAGCATATAAACCTGCTATCTTTTCTGTGAAATGAAATAAAATGATTATTCATCTAAAGCAGATTTGCGTATAAACTTTTTTTATTCTAGGCTCATCAGGTCATATCATGCTTGCGATTATCCTAATCAATTAAACATAAGCACAGCTTTCCTAACACTGCATAATATTTTGCCCTTTGACGCAACAATTACGTCATATTTACATCGACAATGCCCGCCTACTCAGCTCACACTCTATTGCCTATGTGTTTTGATTGACGTGTGTTAAAATTATAACTGGCATAAAAGCCAATGTGTATTGCGTATGGGTTATTAATGGCAGCCAATAAGAGCTAAGCATAATAGGGGTCAAGGGTCGTCTTAGCTCATTAGAATAATGTCATGAATTTGAGCTTTACAGGGATGTCGTGAGATTCGACGTTGCTTCAATCCCAATATTTTTATTTTCCACATTTATCATTAACCAAATCAATATTTCATAATTTCAATCAGTCGATAAATAACTTCATGCTATATGTTATATTATGGTATGCTTTTCATGTTTGTTCATATCTCCTAAGACAAAGTTATGCGTGTCACAAATTTCTCAAACAAAACCCGACCAAAAATATAACCTGCTCCGTTTTCGTAAACGAAAAAGATAGCAGATAATAACACGAATGGTACCGAATCGAAAAAAAAACATCGTTGAATACCGTGGTCTAAAACTGTATGGTTTACCCACTAAAATGTTATTTTCTAGATGTTAGCAAATATTGGAAACTGAAATGTGTTCAATTCGACTAAGTTTATAAAAAGGATAAAATATATGCCTAAATTCATTTTTTTTTAAAGTATGAAGGTTTGAGTGTAGATATGGTGCGGCATTACCGTATGTTGCCTGGAAGAATCGCACCCCGCAGTCCCGCGAGAACACCGGTATGAAACATCCAACGACATAATTCTCTAATGTTTTTATATATATCCACATGTGGCCTGAAGCCGGTATGTACCTTAACCAGTAATCGAAGGTCGCGCAATCGCGACCGTCATCCAGAACAAAACTCGCGCGAGCGCTAAGATAGCATATTAAATGTGGGCGTTGAATGTGCGATCTCAATGTTTGTATATTTCTAATGATTTATTTGTATTTGGTGGATTTCCATTAAATTAAAATTGGCACCGGCGCCAGCGTCGTCTAAAACGAGACTCGCGCAGATGAAATGACAGTCACATAAGCGACCGTGCGACCACCCCTGCTTCAGTTCATATTTCTGTATCTGTATCTGTATCTGTATCTGTATCAGGCGTTTATGGCGCCTTCATCTTGGCCCAAAACATCAAACTTGATGACTGAATGGGTTGCTGAAGAGTTGATTATTTAGACTTCCGGTGCGACTGTACAATAGTGCAAAACGACTATGTACAAATTTACATTTTCAGCTTTGTTTTCAGTTTATGGGAGATACATGGCCGCAGGCACGCCATTAAGAGCCTGCTTGAAGGCCAACAGATTTGGTGCCTCGACAACGCTAGCTGGTAGTTTGTTCCATTCACTTTAAAATAAAGGAAGAATATTATATTCTAATTGCCAGGGGAAAACATTGGATACTTTGAAATTTAACATATTTTTGACATTTTTCGCCTGAAAATTTGGGACTTAACCTTTAGTAAAATGAAATCCTTTATTTTAAAGTCATTTTAATATATGTAATCATATGCATCAATTTCAAACCAACATACCTTTACATGGTATAACGGCTATAGGTACTTTATTTTAATGTTATCCAATTTTTTGTTTAAAAAATGAACCGTTTTGTTTATTTCTCCGCCATATTTGTCACGTGATATAAACAAGTTTTGACCTGTGAAGGGATCCCACTTTAAATCATCCACCTGAAGCATAAACAAACCACGCGCGAAAATACAGAAAAATCATCCACCTGAATCAGACTGGATACCTGTATTTTCAAAAATAGGATATCAGTTACACATTGAAAATAAGTGGTTTTAACTGAAAATTCGTTGAAGAAATATGCTAATAATTCACTATTTATATGAATAAAGCTCAACATTGATATTATTGACCGCAAAAATGTCAAATTACCAATATAAAACCGTTATTTGTTATTCGCTATAATAATAATGAGCAATTTTCTACAATAGACGATATACCTCAGGTGGATGTCATTTTTGAGAATTTACGGTATACCTGAGGTGGATGAGAAAAAGTGAATTCGCTGTGAAGAAAGGTAAATGATAGAGAAAAAAAGAAAGAACAATATTATACTATTTAATGTGGTCGAAGCCGAAACCAACATGAAAGAAGAAAGACTGAAGCACGATACGGAACTATTCAAACGGAT
>LQRL01175553.1:3324-17292 GCA_001703475.1 Hydroides elegans
TATTCTACTTTGGCAGGGTCGTGGACCTATCCGAGTCTACTCGGTTGAGCGAGTATTTACGACAAGTAGAATGCACTTGTTTGCTCCACATCAGCTTCGCCATGAAACAAGACCAAGAACTGGGTCGAGAGTTCCCAATGCTCCATATCCTGTATCATGTATTGCATAAAAAAACCACGTGTACCTCTCAATTTCAAGCATTAATATTCTACTTTGGCAGGGGTGTAGATGTATCGGAGTCTACTTCATTGAATGAACACCTTCGCCAAGTAGAAGTTTTTTTTTCCACGGGTGTTATCCTGATCATATAAAATCAGACACAGATACAAATTATAATTCTATAATTTGCAAAGGCGTGGATCTATCAGAATCGACATCCCTGAGCGAGCACCTTAACCAAGTAGAAGGCAGATTTTACCTAGGAAAACTGTGATAAAAATAAGAACTTATTGTATTATATAACATTAATGCATACACATATACATATACATTGTGAATCTCAATTCAAATTATTAGGGGAGTGGATCTATCGGAGTCTACTCAGTTGAGCGAGCACCTTCGCCAAGTGGAAGGCACCTGTTTGCTCCACATCAGCTTCGCAATGAAACAGGACCAAAAGCTGGGTCGAGTGTTTCCCAAGCTCCATATTCTGCCATATCATGTCTTGCATTAAACATCACCACGTGTACCTCTCAATTTCAAGCATTATTATTCTACTTTGGCAGGGGTGTGGACCTATGAAAAGGCACATTTTCACAGCAATTATCCTGTTCCATTAAAAAACTTCACATTCCATTTCAAGATAGAACTTCATGTTTCATATTAAACAATATAGATTTTGTATTATCACTATAAATTCTAGGGGCGTGGACCTTTCAGAGTCTACTCAGTTGAGCGAGCACCTGCGGCAAGTAGAAGGCACATGTTTATTGCACATCAGCTTCGCAATGAAACAGGATCAGGAACTCGGAAGGGAGTTCCTCAAGTTTCTCAAAGTAAGTTGGGAACCAGAAAAAAATATTTATAACAATGACGATGAATGTTTGTGATCCTTTATAAAGGAGCATGAAAACGTCGACATTTAACGAAACAAATCCCGGTAACGACCAACTAGTTGCCGTATAACGTAATGTTGTCCAAAAGATCTGATATGCATTGCAAGGGGGAAAGGTACCGTATGTTTGTCTTTTTGTGAAGTTATAAAGTACATTAAGTTTCCCAAATTTACTCAGATATTGAGCAAAACAACCATTTCTTATGTTAAAATACTATGCAAAAATAGAAAGGCAGCTTGGATACTAAATTTTGAAAGACTCTTTGTTCACATTTTAGAATGGGCTTGCTATGCAAGTTCTAGCTCCATTCAACATAGCGCTTTCTCTCTGCTTGGCAAAGATACAAAGATTTCAAGAACAGGTAGGATCAACCTTTTGTTGTAACCAATTATACGATTAAAATTATCAATTAAACCTCATCAAAACGACTGTGTAATTCATGAAATCATGACAACCAACACAGAGAGCCTATTTCAATTAAAACAAACATATGAATACAATTACCCTAGAAATAAAATATCGGGACTAAAATGGATTTACAAGAGTCTCTGACAAGCTTCATACCCCCTACCCTTAAATCTTCACTTTTATTTTTATCCAAGGTGTGCGACTGTCTCAAATCGACGGTGCTTATAGGTTATATATTTAGTTTTACTCACAGGACAGAAATACAGATGTACCGCAATTACTCTTTATGCATCTTCCGAATATTTCAAACGTTTATTTTGATTTCCAAAAGGTATACCACTTTCTCAAACCGACAGGGCTCCAATGCTACAAGTAAGCACTAATTTAAGATTTTGCCCGTACCACCCCTACCCAGCCCCACCCTTGCCATTCATGACATCAAAACTCTTGTCTCTGATTTTCCCAAAAGGTATACGACTTTCTCAAAACGACGGTGCTTCAATGCTACAAGGACGCAGCTCGTCGACGTCGCTCGTTCTGGATCCGAGACAACTCTCCGGAGACGTGTAACTCTCTTTAAGCTTCCTTTCCTCTTATATCTTAACCCTTTTATTTCTCAAGGTATACGACTTTCTCAAATCGACGGTTCTCCAATGTTACAAAGACGCGGCCCGTCGACGTCGTTCGTTTTGGATCCGAGATAACTCTCCGGAGACGTGTAACTCTCTTTAAGCTTCCTTTCCTCTTATATCTTAACCCTTTTATTTCTCAAGGTATACGACTTTCTCAAAACGACGGTGCTTCAATGCTACAAGGACGCAGCTCGTCGACGTCGCTCGTTCTGGATCCGAGACAACTCTCCGGAGACGTGTAACTCTCTTTAAGCTTCCTTTCCTCTTATATCTTAACCCTTTTATTTTTGAAGGTATACGACTTTCTCAAATCGACGGTGCTCCAATGCTACAAAGACGCAGCTCGTCGACGTCGCTCGTTCTGGATACGAGACAACTCTCCGGAAACGTGTGACGTCGCTGAGGCTTTGCTTGACACGGTCCAAAACAGGTGAGTAGACTTGTGATAAAGTTTGCCTATTTTGATTGATTTTTTTTCTGAAAAAAAAAATCTGTGACGTGTTGTAAGACCCAAAGCTTAAGAAAATCTTGTACGAGATCAACCTTATTCCTGACTTGGTACAGTGGTTATTGTACTTTATCTCTATCTCAAATAAAGAGATCGATTGAGATTCCCACTGCTACCATTTTGTATTCATCCCCCGTGAAACGGAGGGATATAGGTTTGGACTTGTCCGTCCGTCCGTCCGTCCTTCTGTCCGTCCGTCCGTCTGTCTCACCCTGAGGGTGGGTGTCTTGTAGACATCACATCGCCATTAATGGACGTGCCTAGAGGTTTGTTCTCCCCATATTCGATACAAACAAGGATTATAGATGTGCAAAGTTAACCTTTCAGTTTGATCGGCCAAAATTGTCGAAATTACAGGCATTTGAACTTAGGCGAAATTCGTGTTTTCCTCTAGCTTTATTTGGTGTCTTGTGAACGTCAGATCGTTATTAATGAAGTGGTTACAAGTTGTTACTGTTCATATAGCTTCTAACGAAGGATTATAGGTGTACAGCGTCAAGGTTTCAGTTTAGTCGGCCAAAACTTGTCGAAAGATTACGCGTATAACTTGATGTTATGAGCAAAGGAATGTTGTGAGAAATGGTTGTCAGAACGACGTTATGAGAGAGAAACATTGTGAGAAAGACGTTATGAGAAAGCCGTTGTGAGAAAGCCATTGTGATAAAGACATTGTAATAAAGACATTGTAAGACGTTGTGAGAAAGAAACGTTGTGAGAAAGCCGTTGTGAGAGAGATATTATTATGGGTAAGACAAAACAAATTGATTTGACTGTCGCCATAATTAACATTATGGAGCCCGCATTCTAATCGACGAATATGGTTTCAGATTTTTGTCTGTCTTGCTCATATTTGAAATTATAGACCTCTGGGAATATTGTGCTTGTTTGTGACAATAACGTGCACGGGGGATCCTGCTGCTCTCTGACAGCATCTAGTTTTTTCTTTAAAAAGAGTTACTGTACATTTGATAGATCTATCTTTGTTACATTGCTCTAAATCGGTGCACACGTGGGAACATTAAAAAAATCTTAGTATTAAAACCGTTAATCGATAACAATAATGTTTGTCAGAATATGTCTAAATCACTCGAAGTGAAAATTAAAGTGCAATCATGATAATGATAATGTAGATTGGGATATATGTAGACATTTTTTCAAGAATATGAATGCGAATCAGAAATATCATTATTACAGTTGTTCAATAATGCGCCGAATAAGATTTTTGAAATGTTCCCAAGTGTGCACCGATTTAGAGCAATGCCTCAAAGTTCTGGATTTTTGCCCCTCGTATTATAGGTTTTGTTGTTTACAAGTAACTTCAACTACATATAGATGAGATCTATGAGATGTTAAAAAGATCTATTATTTTAGTACATGTGGCTGGGACAATGTGATCCAAGGTCTAGTGCAACTGGGTTTTGCTCTGATGGACGCCTTCGCACCAAAGGGCGCCTTCGGAAAACCCGTAGACAGCAAACCCACTTGCGATCTGACACCTATGCAAGAAGCCTGTGCGTTAGGGGCTAAGCTACTACTTGAAACATTTAAGGTACGTGATCGGTACGTAGGGGGAGGAGCCTGGGAGGGGGTTTGTTAGATGAGGTTTGCATGTGTGACTTGGACAACGCCATTCAAGGCCTCGTACAGCTGGGTTTTGCTCTCATGGACGCTTTCGCACCAAAGGGCGCTTTTGGCAAACCCGTAGACAGCAAACCCACGTGCGATTTGACGCCAATGCAAGAAGCCTGTGCACTGGGGGCTAAGTTGCTTCTAGAGACATTTAAGGTAAAGTGTGGGTGATGTTTACTTCGAATTATTCAGGTACACTTCTATGTCGGGCCTTTTCGGTAATTACCACGCCTTTGGTTATGATGTCCGTTTAAATACTTAAATAGACCCATGTCCGTTTAAATACTTAAATAGACCTGTTATTACAGGGTATATATTCTTGAAAACCTTACAGACAATTTGTAATTTAGAATTTGTGTGAAATCCATTTCATGAAAAGATTGCACCCGTATAGCAACAAAGGTGGTTCAGTTTGTAAAAGAGAGTATATAAAAAAATAT
Source organism: Hydroides elegans (assembly GCA_001703475.1). Classification (NCBI taxonomy): domain Eukaryota; kingdom Metazoa; phylum Annelida; class Polychaeta; order Sabellida; family Serpulidae; genus Hydroides; species Hydroides elegans. The sequence continues at coordinate 7,997 of LQRL01175553.1, forward strand.
GCTACTTTCTTTGTTTCCACAGGCTCACAAAATAGTTCGCGCTGAAATTCTGGAGCAGATTCTCAACCGAGTGGTCACCAAGACAACCAGCTCTGCCTCTCATTATCTCGGTTAGGTTTTATCTTTTTATCATTTCCTTTTGGTCTTCCCATACATGTTGATTAAGAAAGATGAAAGATAAAATATACATTATCCACTGTCTTTTTATAATGTCGCTACATTGTCGCCATATTGTCTATTTTCCCCACAGTGTGGCTAAATAATTTATTCAAACATGTACTGGAGTCTGGACGTACTGTATATAATTCGAATTTAACTTTCGAAACATATAAAGTCAACATGATCCATCTACTACATTGCTCTGTTCCCAAATTTGTTCTTGCTTGAAATATTCCTCATATGTTGATATGTTCCTGTTTCATCGTTTATCAACAGATCTGCTCTCCACTACCGTGGTCCACCCGTAGATGCTCTTAGTCCTTCTCCTCAAAATGTTTCTCTCTTTTTTTTGGCTTTGCATTTACAATACATGTTCCTTTTTGAACTGTTCACCCACAGATTTGCTCTCCACAACCGTCGTCTCCCATCCGCAGATGCTTCTGGACCTCCTCCCTAAACTCAAAGACGCCTTCGGCTACTTGGCCTATCTGTCTCCGGCCACAGCCGACGGCCTCGTGCGCGCCGTAGGCCCATTGATGAAAATCAGTATGTCACTGAAAGATGCGTTGTTGCTCGTGCTGAGGAAGGCTATGTTTTCTAGGTAAGCATTCTTTCGTTTTATTTGCATATTGATATTACATGTCCCGGCTGAAAGTTCAACTTACGGAAAGGATTAATAAAATTATTCATAAGCGTAAAGATGCAGAATTACCGAATTTATTTATAACCCAGGACTTTTAGATTAGCAGGCGTGCGCTTTACCATTAAGCTACGGCTTCCCTTTCCTGCAACTAATAGGTTTGCATCAAACACGGCAAAAATATGTTTATTTAACAAGAACGACTTTACATAATAACTATTATATACACAACTGTTTTTCTTCCTACAAAGACAAGTAGAAGCACGCGTTATCGCAGTAAAGGGCTTTGCTACGGTGCTCAAGAACTTTAAACTTCGCGGTTCGATCACGTGCAGCCAAGCCAGCCAATCGATGCTCAGTATTTCCTCTAGTCAGGTAAATGTTAAGAGGATAGCACGTATTAACCTTCTAGCAAAATAACCTTCTCATCTAAATTCGTCTTGAACAATTGAAAAATATTAATGTCGCGCATCTAAGCCACTCAATTAGATCAGTCATCCAAACAATATCATGTCTCCTGGCACCTTACGTATCAACTGGATAGAAAATGTAAGATATATGTATATAAGATATATATATATAAGATATTCATAATCAGTTCTATTGGAAGCTTGATTTCGAATTTCGGTCTAACATGCTTAATCATTAATCCTTTGCCTGGTATTTTATCTTACAGATCCAGGTAGATGTACACACACCTTGCAACCCTTCGAGTCACGAAGCATTGTGTCTTGAAATTCTCGGAAATCTGCGTCGGGCTTTTTCGCAACAGGCCGAAGTCAGAACGGCGCTATATGAGGTATGTAGAGGATATAGGTAATAAATATAGAAAATAAAATAATGAAACTTGCTATATAGTTCTTCTTAAGGCATTCTGAGATGAGTTCTAGCCCATACTGGAATAAATATTGGTTTCAGGATTATTGCAAAAAATACGTATAATTCATAAAGGTCAAAACACAGACATTGTTGTTAGTGAGGAAATCTTACGACCTTTAAAGAAAAGTGTTCACAAATAGTTTTATTCCTAACACACCATTTAGTCGTGTAAAAACTAGGATTTGAATACTTCTACATTAAAAAAAAGTTCAGGAAACTCCTGCTCATATTAAGGCCTATATTAAAAAATGTATTAAGTTCAATAATGATAGATGCTTCATAGTTTTGAAAAAATGAAACACAAATTATGATCCAATCGAAAACAATCACAGTATCTACTTTCATTCTTTTAGAGTCTGTACGAAGTCCTGTGTAGAAACACACAACTTGCGCCACAAATTCTTTCTCTTTTGCACCAACATGTAAGTAATTTTTATCCGACACAATTTATCTGAGACTTGCGTGTTCAATTTGATGGAGGTTTAAAAAGAAAGGATCATTAAGAAAGCGGAAATGTAGAACATTGAACGAGTTTAAACTCTCATTTTCATTTTGGCATTAAGTGAATATCGATGTATAAAAGTCATTATTAAATTATTTGGATCAGAATTATATACCAATGTTTATCATGACGTTTTAGTCTCACTATAAATCCCGCCGAATTGGACATTTCGATGAACAGAGATAGTATTTTGAAGTCAATATAAAAGTTTCTGTTGTTGTATTCTAATTTACATGCACTTAAGTATATGAGATGCGGAAATGTACAATTTCGTATTGTCGTGGATTCGGTACTATGACGTCGAATGCGGACGCCTAACCCTGCAGTCAAACACTAGGCCATATGGAATTAAGTTATAATTAAGCAATTCATCGCTTTTGATTGCAGTGGTTGCGGTATTACGTATCAAATGCAGACGCTCAGCCCGCCGTTAAACTCCAGGCCTGTGTCGTCACACAGAACGAGAAAGTCAACGTCACTGAACCACTGGTTAGTTAAAATTAAAAAGTCTTGAGAAATCAAGGAAGCAACGCGAATAACATAAGTCAAATAAATTAAAGTAACTAATATCAAGTGGTTATTTAAGATGAAAACTAAATTCATATATTTTTAAAAATCATGATAAGGAAATAAAAATGTTTAGAAACATCTGACACCCATGAAGTCCAGTTGTAATTCATTATTTTTGTTACACTGCCGCATGCACCTTCGAACACTCATTTATATAGGGAATTGGACTTTAGATAGAAGGAGGCCATGTGAAACAATATTTTTGTTACCACATTAGACGGAATTTTTTCAGGCCCACCTGCTCAGCACGCTTGTCCAGTGTGTTCTGCTGACTCATAAGGTTTCCCAAAACGATAATGACGACGAAGACGACCATTTACAAATCCGTGATGAAGTCGAAGACATGTTGGAATCACTCAAGTCACGGATGATCGCGTGTGATCTCGATGATTTTGAACTGGTAAGTGGGTGCTTGTTAACTTCATCATTATTCGATTGTTTCTTGTGTTTCGGTTTCGCTCGATGTTGAATTCAAATCGATGTTTGATTATTCACAAGGTAGCATGTATTTATATTAAAAAAATGTATTTGTGTTAATATGAAAATGATCCGATAGCTTGAAATTGAAGTACTGCATGATTACGTAACTTTTATGCAAATATGAAAAGACTGAAAACAATGTGACAGAAGAAAGAAAAACATTTCAGGATGTCCAAACGATAAGGCCTGATTTGGCATAACAGGTTGCACATTTACTTAAAAAAACGAAAGAAATTGAGTTCGAATCAAATGATAAGCCGCCACTGAACAAATAATCTCATTTTTGTTTCATCCACTGCCATATCATGTATTTAATATGGTTAAAACAGGACAAATGCGCAGATTTCAGCATGACCACAGGCGTCGGAATGAATAACACGATCAACGCTCTGCTTGTGAGCGACATGTGTGAAGTGCTCATGGAGTATGCGTTCACAATGACCAACTATGAGTACGTTATTATAGCAAACCAAATTTGTTTCCTTTTTCACAGGACAAGTGTGCGGATTTCAGCATGACATCTGGCGTCGGAATGAAAAACACGATCAACGCTCTGCTTGTGAGCGACATGTGTGAGGTTCTCATGGAGTACGCGTTCACAATGGCCAACTATGAGTATGTTTTAAAATAAATATGTTATAAATTTCAAATATAGTCTTTAGTTTTGGACACACCCTTACATTGGTCAGCTATTCATACTGAACAAGTCATTGACCTCATCAATAAAGGCTCGATATATAAAGCACCGTAAAACATAATGAATACTCGTCGCTTCCAGTACATCAGTTTGATCTGAAGGTAATTGAAACTTATTGTTTCATTAAATGATGGGTACTTCTGCCAACATATCGTCTATATATTTTGCTATCTGAAAAACTGGACATATAATAGGATAATTTTAAGTTATGAAACAACTTATAGATATATATTGAAATAATGAAAGAAAATATTGCGGTTACTTGTGCTCTAGGAGCACTGAATCAATCTAGTGTTAGTATAAGTTATTATTACAAAGTAATATTGAAAAAAAAGGTTAACCTCTATAATTTGCTTCTAACAGCTTTTCACATGACGAAAGGCAATAACGAAGTCATTAAATATGATATGGAGACGTCTTAATTTCAAAGTACAAGCTGCACCAGTAAAAAAAAAACTCGCCCTATTTGATCACAGTATGACCTACAATGTATATCATATCATAAATATATTACATTTATATATCTTATTAAGAAAAACAATCGAGTTGTCTTATGTCTATTTGATCGATCTGGTAGTGCTAGTGTCAGCCGCGACGAGTTTTTTTTTTTTGGCGTAACAGAAATGAAATAAAAAAAAAAACTTGGCACCCTGACGCCTCCATATTATAGACATATTTAGAAATACATATTTTTTTGGCTATTTTATAGTTATTTCATTTATCTTAATAGTAATAACAGCAGCCTCGAATTACTCGCGCTTTTTGACAAATTTACGCAGCTTCAGCGCATGCTCAAAATAAACAAAAATGGCGGAAGTGGCGCCAAAAAGAATTCGGTTCGTCTGCTACTATGAAAAGTCATCTGTCACTCAACTTTATCACATTCCTTAATTTTTCGATAAATCTATACAACCAATTATGTATATATTCTAGTTATAAGTATCTACATGTATTTCATTTATCTTAATAGCGCCAGTGGCAGCTGCGACCTACTCGCACTTTTCGACAAATATGCGCAACTGCAGCGCATGCTCAAAGAAAACAAAAATGGCGGAAGTGGCGCCAAAAAGAATTCTTCCGCTTCCGGTTCGTCTGCTGCAACGAAAAGTCGTCTGTCACTCAACTTTATTACGACGCTGCTGAGCGCTTGGATCAGGTGAGTGTTAGTTTTTCTTTCTCATTTATTTAATGTTATTTATTCTATTTATATATTTCAGCGCTGGATAAGGTGAGTGTTTTTTTTTTCTCATTAGGATGGTGAGAGGGGTTTTGGGTTGGACATTCTTCTTTTTTTATTGGAATGTATTTGGTTGAAAAGTTATTAAGTATTCTTTATGTATATTTTATATCGGTTATGTATGAAAAGGTTTTAAGTGCATGGTTTTAACTCCTTTGACTCTTTGACTCTTTCTTACTGGAAGCCTATGTAGCTTGACTTCCTCTCCACGTTAAGCGTTTTGATCTTTGGTTCTTCTGAGTCTAAAGGTGGCCTGTGTAAACTGTGGTCAATTTATTGTGTGATCAGTTCGAGTCGAATTCGTTAAAATAATGGTGGCATTTATTCTAAACGTTTGAAATGAACTAAGAATGAATAAAGCCTGAACACTATTTCTATTTTATTTGCAAACAGTCATATTTCATTACGTTTTCATTGTATAGTTTGTTAACCCGATTCATTAATGTTTGATTTTCGAACTATCGAAAACCACATTCTATCATTTTCTATGTGGTTTTATTTTAATATGAAGTATTATTGATGCTTGAACTAAAAGTGTTTCATCGCAATATTAAAAAAAAAACATCTTATAGCGTCTTTAAAAACTTGAAAACCGTAATATAACCAAAGCATAACTGAAAAGTACTTTGCACTTTAAACCCATGTTTCACATACAACTGCTGAGCGTCGGGTTGAAAAGAGGACGTTTCCAATTCAATTTCCCGAAATCCATTGACCTTGCAAAATGATATTGCATGCCGCACTAAAGTCGTGGCGATACCTTTACCGCGACATTTAGGCGACACATACATACGCTCCAGCATTGCTCTTTCCTTATTTGGTATGCGGCCTTTTAAATTGGGATCCTCCACTGAACCAATCACATTGCATGGTCGAATGGCTATGCATCCAACGATTTCTGAATCGATTTCGGCGATCCATAATTTCATGGTTGGTACGTCGATACGTCGCCAGTAACGGTACATATTGGTTCGTAAATCAAGTGTTATGAGATCACTGTGATATTTGGTTGTCCAGATATACTGTTTAGTTGTCATGTAAACGAGACATGGTACAATGGCAAACGCTATTAGAGATGAGAGATAAATATCAAATATGGAGAAATACAAAATTGAAAATATCCCGATTTGAAGCGTTATGGATTCTTTTGATTTAGCCACGTGTTTTGCAAGTTTATTCATGACCATTTTCCAAATTCCGTTCAAACATATATCTTTGACTATTTCATTGTCTCTTTCTTCGATTTCGCGAATTTTCAAACTTGTTGGCGATACAGAAATACCGTTGTCTTGCCCCGATATATCTAGTGTGGCCCTCATTTTGCTTTTTTGTTTAGAATATTCGAAATTAATTCTTATAATGAGTTCATAGAATTATGAGCGTTTCTTTTATCCAATATTTTGTTCCATTGCTTAAAAATGTTTGTTTGATAAGTTACATAAATAAACAATGACAATATTGTGAAGTCGTTATTCAGATGTTTATTACATATTTGTTATTTGTTTCATCATGCTTATTCACTTTTTATTGAACAAAGCATGATACCCATGTGCTACTTACTTAAGCATGTAGCAGCTATAAGTGTGGTAAGTTGATCCCTTTTACGTAGCTCGAGATAACACGTAATTTTCTACATTGGAATAGGTAATCTTTGGACCTTTTCGGATGTTACGTAAAGGGTGTCCTTAGAAAAGATTGCCCAGGCTCGTGTAATAAAAAATGGTTTAAACTAAGTATAGGATAATTCTTATCCGAAATCTAGGTGGTATCATAGGAACAAACGAAACTATGAAGTTCTGATGTTTTATTGTCAGAATCGAACTGATTAAAATTTTAAAAGTAAACCAAACTCGTGAATTTAAATAAGAACATAAGTGAGCGAATGTATCTTTTAAACATATGATAAATAAATGGAAACAACAAATATGATATGCGTCACAACGGAAATAAAAACCGGTATTTAAAATGATTAAAGGCAATAATATTGCGATTTTACAGTTTAAAATACATGTGCCGATTCCTTACACGAATGAATCTTTAAAGCTTCTTCAAAAAGTTGAAAACAGTACAATAACCAAAACAAAGTTGATAAGTACTCTCCACTTCAAATTCAAATTTCCTATATAATTTCTGCGCCTCCATTTGAAACGATGACGTTACCAGTTCAATTTCCCGAAAACCGGTATCTTTACAAAACGAAAGAGCATGCCGCACTAAAATCGTGGCGATACCTTTACCGCGCCATTTATCCGAAACATACATACGCTCTAAAGCAGCCCTATCCTTATTTGGTATATCACTCTGCGAAACCGAATCCTCCGCTAAACCAATCACATTGCACGGTCGAATGGCTATGCAACCAATGATTTCTGAACCGATTTCTGCGATCCACAATTTCATGGTTGGGACTTCGCTACGTTGCCAATAACGATACATGTTGCTACGTATATCCAATGTGGTAGGGTCATCATAAAAAGCAGTTTTAACGAAATATTGGACGATTGCGGTGTAAACGAGAAACGGTGCTATGACAAAAGCTGATACCAGCGATATTATTATGTTCAACCCGAAATAATACATGATGCATGATATCCCGACTTCGATCGCCAGAAACTCCTTGGTTTGAACCACATGTTTTGCGAGTTTCTTTATCACCATTTTCCAAATTCCGTTCAAGCCTATATCCGTCATTATATCGTTGTCTCGTTCTTCAATTTCGCGGATTTTCAAACCTTGTGGCCATGATTGAGTTGCTTCCGATAAGGAAATACCCTTGTCTGGAATAGTCCCCGTTGTAACTGTTGGAACCTTCATTTTTTATTTCAATTTTGTTTATGATATAAGGATTAAATGTAATTTCCAGTTTACTAAGATATGTATTGAAATTTATTTATCATATCCCGAGCTGAAATCTCTTTTTTATTCTTGGCAGTTTTATATTAGTAAACTATTCAAATCATTTTGTTCCTTGAAGCACGAAGTGAAATGATAGAACTCCTGACCATTATATGCACCACCCTAAAACGCAACCAGTTTTTGGACCACTTTTTATTTTTCATAGAAATAGCACAACAAGTATATGTATTTACATCAAAATATGAATTATGGCCATATTTTACCAAGAATGGCCATAATTATCCCCCGTGAAACGGAGGGATATGGGGTTGAGCTTGTCTGTCTGTCCGTCTGTCTGTCTGTCCGTCCCCCTCGACAGGGGGTAATTTGTGCACGCGAGTTTGGTCTGAAGGAATTGAACTAGAGCTTTCAAATTTTATATACGTATAAACCAATGTCTGGAGTTGTGCCTCGTCGAAGTTTCATCTCGATCGATTGAAAATTGTCGATTCTGGAGCACTTTAAAAATGGTTGATTTTTAGCTTTTTTGAGATGCCAATCACTTTGTGCACGCGAGTATGGTATGAAGGAATTGAACTAGAGCCTTTAAATTTTATATACGTATAAACCAATGTCTGAAGTTGTGCCTCGTCGAAGTTTCATCTCGATCGATTGAAAATTGTCGATTCTGGTGCACTTTAAATATGGTTGATTTTTAGCTTTTTTCAGATGCCAATCTCTTTGTGCACGCGAGTTATGTATAAAGGAATTGAACTTGAGCTTTGAAATTTTATACAGGAATAAAACAATGTTTGAAGTCGTGCCTCGTCAAGGTTTCATCTCGATCAGCTGAAAATTGTCGATTCTAGAACCTTTGAAAAATAGCGACCATTTCATATGCAGTTGAGGAAATGTGGGTGATAATATAAGATATTATCATTTAAATATATGTTTATGAGGAAGAAGGACCCTACATGTCCTGTCTTTGCTAGTTTCCAAGCACGAATTCAATCTCATAAAAGTTTCATGTCGATCCGTCAATCATATTTTTTCTCGAGGCTTCTTCAACTTGTACCTCGTCAGGGTTTCATGTCGATCGACCACAAACATTCGAAATGACAGCACCTAATGAAGAAATCAAGCTAGAGCTCGTCGAGTTTGATGGTTAAAAAATGGGCGAAATTACGGCAGTCTGATCATATAGCATAGATAATTATTGTTCGTGTATCGTGATGTTATGAGGACTACGTTGTGAGGACGAATATGAAAAAGAACAGCGTGATGATAATGTTGTGAG
>LQRL01175557.1:5338-19333 GCA_001703475.1 Hydroides elegans
TTGCAAAGCAATTTTCAGTCTATTTAGTGCCAAAATGGCACCAAATCCATCCTAGCACTTTCAATTTTTGCTCTGCGACACTATTCCATATTTGGAGCATTATAGATCCATAGTTATCACTCTATTAATTAGTTACGCAATCATCAACAGCCCCCGTGGTGCAATGGATATGGTGCTCGCCTCAGGAGCAAGGGGTTCTGCGTTCGAGTCTCGCTCGGTACACGTTTTTTTCGTCAAACATTTTTTTTGTAAATATCGAATGAAGAATTGTTTAATCTTAACGTATATCAATATTTGCTATTGTTTTTGATAAGAATTGTTAAATATCAAGTTTAATCAAATGTTTCCCTTGGCTCCTTAGATTTGACAACCATGCAAATGTACGGCAAAAACACATATTCGATAATCAAAAATAAACCCCTTTAATGGATAAATCTTGTAGTTATTATCAATAAAATATGTTTAATAATAATTCAGAATTACTGAATATCATGTTTTAAACAATGAATGAAGACAGACAAAAACAATTTTCGTTATGCCTTCACTTGGATTCGAACCGGGGATCCATGGATCCTAGTAAATCGGTCAACTACATGCGTTTCAAATCGAGCTCAATAAGGACATTAACATTGTAAAATACATAAAACTATGAATAAATCATAAGAATATAGAATAATCTTGTCATGTTTCAAATTTAAGATGTTTTTGTCCAATAATAAATGAGTTATTTATGATCAAAAAATGTAAACAAACGTTGTTAAGTGCGAATGACGCAAAAAACATGATTGTCCAACGCTCTAACCGACTGAGCTAACGAGGCTAGTTGCTTTTTGATTGCGAAATCAATGTATTTAAATAAATTAGTCTTAATAGAAGATATGTAATAAAAGGAACACGCCACTCGATTATATATTGAAGGGAATTATAACACTCTGTCAGCCAAATTTGAACTCACCCTTCGGGTTCGTTCAGATTTGGCTGACAGAGTGTTATAATTCCCTTCAATATATAATCTCGTGTCGTATTCCCATTGTATGTTTTAATCCTCTAGATAACAAAGTATCATGAGCTAGTCATTATCTTATTTCATAGAAAATCTAAAACGCTATTTTCGATTGCCTCTAAGGTCTAAACAACAAATTATTGTTTGTTCCCCAATTTTCTGCTGTTGTTTACATCCTACTTGTTTTTTTTTTTACCAGGTTACACTTGTGAATCGCACAACAATCCTTCCGACTTTTTCCTCGATATTATCAACGGCGACCCTGAAGTGATACGGGTTAATGGCTCTGCGCTCGGTAAGTGTTTAGAAAGCGTTTGTTCAAAGATACATGGATAAACTTGTTTTGTTCGAAAAGCTTGTTTCGTGATTAATTGCTAATAAGATGTGTCATATTATTGTATTGATATATGACATGCTGGTTTAAAAAATTATATTAAAGTAATAACTTAGATTTTCTATATAGCAATTTCTTTAAAATAACCAACCCATCTGTAAGTTTGAAATTATCCGGTAACGGGGTACAATACACTTGAATATGTATAGTGTAATTGTAAATGTGCATGTATGTACTCAAATGGAAGACATGACGTCCGAATGATGGTTATATAAAAATTTATGGAAAGTAATGTTTTCTGCGTAAAAATGCTAACCATGGTTATTTTATCCCTTGCTTGTATTTTTTTAGGTTCAAGAGACGAATCTCAAACTAAAAATAGCACAGGTATGTCGTTGAATAAAAAATGCTATATGCAAAATATTAAAAAATGACATTAAACAACAAATTATGCCGATATATACATATATTTAACTCTCTGTATCAACCCACTGCTGTATATACTTGATACGAGACAACATTTTAAAATTATCCTGGATAATTGTCAGCCCATGTTTATATGAGTTAAGATGCATGTATATATAAAGTAAAAATTATTTACATTTTTGTTATATATAGGGTATCGTATCTATGTGCATCTGTGATCAATTTAAACGACATATTTAGACAAATTTGGCCGTATTTGGTCCATATCACGCGAAATGGAAGAAAGCATTGAAGCTCAAATGATCGGGTTACAAAACCTGAACGAGTTCATTACTAGAGGTTCAAGTAAGTTGGGCATGGGATGAACGTTGTAAGTTAGGGCGCATGGCAGAATGCTAGCCCTGAGCTGCTATACGACTCCGGAAACAAAATAATATCATAAAATGTGTGGAAAAGTGCATTGAATGAAATGCTGTTAGCTTTAGCATAAAGGTGTAGACACATATGATGAAACAACGCTTGTTTCCTTTTGGAAACAGCCACTTTGTGGCGTTACGCAAAAAGGAAACAATGAGGAAACAACGATGAAACAATGAGGAAACAACGATGAAACAAGCATTCGGTCTATCACTAAAAATGGTGAATCGCGAAAATGTCATTACATTTTAAAAGCGTGCTGTTTATAATTATTGCGTCACAAGGATTACTGTAGACAATTGAAAATGAAATGTTTGGTTCAATTGTTATAATTATTACGCAATTTCGATATTTTATTGCTGCGATTGATGGATAATGAACAATTATACATTAATAATATCCAAAATTTGAGGCAATTATGCGTTTAAAACATTGTGTTTACGCCAACGCTTGTTTCCTCGTTGTTTCCTTCTTGTTTCATCATTGTTTCCTCGTTGTTTCCTCGTTGTTTCATCATTGTTTCCTCGTTGTTTCCTCGTTGTTTCATCGCAGTAGCACGTCAAAAGGAAACAAGGTGGAAACAAGCGTTGTTTCATCATATGTGTCTACACCTTTAATAGGTACTGCAAATCAATAACGCATATAGTTATCAGATTCATAACTTTGATTTAAACAGACGTGATAAAAAATATGTTGTATTGAACATAACATATACAAGCATGAAGATGCTGTCTTCGAAAGTGTTTATAAAATTTAAAACATATATTTATAAACTTTTAAGCGTGCCTTTTATCAATGATAAAGATAAAGGGCGTAGTTTTAAAAATATGTTTGCCATACAATGTTGTTACGTAGCTTTTGATTATACATGTACACGTATGTGTAGTACAAAAAGAGAATGGCATATCTTCATATGACAAACTAACTTGGAATAAATGCTTTAACATATTTTGAACTGCATTAAAATCCTCGCAATTGCATGACAACTTATTGATGTTGTCTAACTAACGAATTGACAGTCAGATCGAAAATCTCGAATCTTTCTCCACCTGAGAGGACTGTACGCGCCCATTCTTCTGAGCTCCTAATTAAACTATTTTAATGCAATATAATTATTTAAGCTATCGAATATCATTAAACAATTTAGGTGGTTCACGCAATCGTCAGCAATATTTGATATAAAATCAAAATGTCCCACTGATTTTGTTAAACATAATGTAATCGAACTAGAAAAAATGTTTTTTTTTTCAGGTTCGAAGCATAAACAATCACATTGGCCAGGCACTCACGACTTTATCAGGCATCAGCTGTGTTCTAGCAACTACATTCCTAATTTATTTGTCCCATACGTAATAAAAAATCTACAAAAAAAAAATGCTAAACAAGAATTAAATCATTCATTAACGTAACCGTATATTGTTTTGATTGAAACAGATTTAGCCCTCGTGGAAGGCGCAGAGAATGTTCCTCTTGAAAGTGACGCTGGCGATCCTTTGGAGGAATTGGCAGACCTCTACTCCAAGTCAGAATGGTGTGATAGGTAATGCTGCTTTGTTTTGATGCATTCATGTTAGCGGTTTTTTTTTTCGGTATTGAATATTAACCAATGAGTTAGCCCATGAACCGTCTTAAAATTATAGACCATGGTTTATAATCATAATAATTTTGTTCAAATCAGTTTATGAGTCGAACTAGAATATATATTCAAGCTTTCAGTAACAACTAAATCATGTGTTCATCAACGTTTTATATTGGTAAAAGGCCTTTACTTTTGTGGTGTTTTATTTTAGGGTAAACTCAGACTTAGCAGCAATTTACAAAGAGTATGAATCGGGAGACAAAGCGAAAACTGTGTATGGAGAATACGCCAATGGCTTTCCAACCCAGGTAACTACTTGACAAAAAAATGAAGGTAAAACTGGAATAAGCATAATTATTCAAATGTATTATAATCGAAATCAACACATAAAGACAAGTTAAACTAATCTAACATCTATCTGTAAGTAACGACTCATTAATTTATGTCTTTAAATCATGTGTTTTTTGCTATTGCAGTTGAAGTATTTATCGAGAAGAACCGTAACAAACGTTCTACGAAATCCATCCGCCATATTCTTTCAGGTATTGTTTAATTGGCTGGTATCATACTCCACGCAAGCAATAGAAGCTCAGCCTTCACGGTCGCTAGACTTATTCAGTCAAATAGACATACATGTGCTCGTTTTGAAAAGAAAAATGCTAGTTTGTTATATAATATTAATTCAAGGTACAACATGTAATTGAACCTTGCAAAGCCCACTAACCCACTCGGCAAGGGTCGTCCATAGTACGTCGCATTCGGACCTGACGTTGAGGGGACGACCTACTTTGGGCCCGTATGAAAGTTTTTAGGACGTCCTTTTACGTCCCGGCGTCCGCAGAACGCTATTCTTACGTCCCATTCGGACAGGACGTCGATGCAACGTCTTTTCTACGTCCACCACGAATAAGGACGTCCGGAAAACTTTCATACGGGCCCAAAGAAGGGCGTCCGCTTAACGTCCGTGGACGTCTTGCCGAGTGGGAATATGCTTATCCAAGATACGTTTACCTCGATAATTCGTTTCGTTTTCAATATTTTGATTTTAAAATACATGCACGTTATACAGAAATGCATTCTCTACAAGGAGCAAAAATCTAGAACTTTGAGGCATTGCTCTACATATGCTCACACTTGGGAACTTTTCAAGAATCTTAGAAAATTTCATAGTTTTTATGAAAAACTGCAAAAATGATTTTCTTTATTCGCTTTCAATTTGTGAAAAAAATGTCATCACATATTCCAATCAGCATAATTATTATCATATTTGCACTTGAAAGTGCTATTTTCGGAGATTTAGACATTAAAAAAATGAAAATAACTGTTCTCGGTTTTCAGCTTTTTAGGCTAAGTCCAATGTTAAAACCCTAAATTTCGAAGAGGTTACACCAATTTGGGCAAGACAAAATACAATAAAAAAAAGAATGTATATTGCATTTTCAAATTATGAACATAATTTGAAAAAATATAACTGGATTCGTTAGCTCATTTATTTTTAAATGAACTTTTAGTCCCAAACTTATGCTGGGTAAGCACATTAATATACTGCACATATATTTAGCATTGAATAAAAATGATGTATCATGTTATGTAGATGATGGCGATGGTTGTTCTGGCGACAATCGGCGGATGTCTATTCTTCGATCTCGAACACGACGTTCCTTCTTCTATACAAAACAGGTAATTGAACTTTAGTGCCGATGTTGTATTAACACAGGCTGATGGAATTGTGAATTTTAATTACTGCCAATGTAAATTTTAATAAATGTCAATGTTACTCGTTCTGTTTGGTAAGTGGAAGTCATGCTATCATTCCTGATATTACTTTAAGCATGTTTGTTTTTATAAAAGCATGAAAAAACGTATGGTTTATATACAAACTATGGTAATTTTGAATGTTGCTTTTATAAAAAAACATCTTGCATTCTTAGTATTGTAAATCCAATGTTACAGTTCTTCTATTTCTTAATTTCCACAGGGCAGGATTCTTCTTCTTTGCCGTCATGAATACAGCATTTCCAAACATGGCCGCCATCGAGTTATTCATCAAAGAACGTGCATTTTTCATGTAAGTGTGTAAAAAAACAACCCCATTAGGGTCTGGCCACACAGGAAGCTTCTTCGAGCTTTTTTTATCTTAACAAATTGTTAGTTTCAATATATTCCTAATGGGAAAATTCAAAGAACATAGCGAAAAGCCCGATGTCTTTTAAAAAGCTTGATGCCTTTTGAGTTTCTATACGGAACACATTGAAAATCACGGTTTGTTAGGATAAAAAAACACGAAAAAGCTTTCCGAATGGCCAGATCCTTAAAGTATATTAACAGGAAATAACTTAGGTGATTGCTTCGCCATACTGCCGGGTAATCGTATTTCATGTAGTATTTTAAGTGAGGCATCCGATATTCTAACGGAAAATGGAAGCATTTGTTTTGCATTATTAACAGGGTAAAATAGATGCGGCGTATAGTTTTTGAAAAACGTTATTTCAACTTATTTAAGTACATTTTGTCTAGGTAATAAGATAATTCTTTTTTTTTCTAGTCACGAACACAGCAGCGGCTTCTACGGCACCACCGCCTATTTCATCTCGAAAATATTCTTTGACTTCATTCCGATGCGACTTATACCTACAATGCTTTACGGATGCGTTACGTTTTTCATGTGTGGTAAGTTTGAAATGAAACACTTTTTTTTTCGTCTATCTATTTCAATGATAGAATATCATTGCACATTCTGTAGAATCTATCCCATTCAAATGGCTGAACGTGTGCTTTGTCATGCAAGTGTACAATGATTACCGCTTTCATTTATTTTTTACAATAATTTTGCGTTGTGAACCAATTCTAAAAAAAAATTATTTGTTGTCGTTATTGCTGAGTGGGATGTTCAGCGATTTTCAGAATTAGCTGCAAGGATTTTCAATATCCGAAAACTTAATCGTTACCCTTAAGCATCAAAATCCCATTTTTTGTACAGGTTTGCGCATGGAAATAGACTCATTCCTCTACTACCTGCTCGTCCTTGGTATGTCGTCCTTGACATCGGCCGCCTTGAGCTTCTGCGCGGGCGTCAGTTTCAGCATCTACGCCGTAGCGCATGCGTGTACGGCGCTATGCATGGTCATGTCCATGGTAATGTAACAGTTATATTGTTTGATATAAATATAAACATTCTTTAAGTGTCTGATAACTTTGGGGCGTGTAGTCCACGCAAATAATGCTTTTACATTAAAGAACATGATTGGAAAACACTATTACATGTATTATGATAAATATAAGTTCGACAAACGCTTCAAATGTGACCAGACCGTAAAGGTTTCTGTTATATTCAAAAGGAAAAAATACAGTTTTAGTCTTTATTTTACCTATAATTTTCAAAGCGCATTTGATGTATGAATGAAATCCATAGGTATTACAATAATACAATATCTACGTTAAAAAAATATATTTGTTATTACGGAACATCAAAACCTAAAGAGATATCTAATTTTCAGATATTTGGTGGATTGCTGGTCAACTTAGATACCATTCCCGTGTATATTCAATGGATCAAATATTTGAGCTTTGCAAGATATGCTTATTCGGTAAGTTTCAATAACGCAGGATAATAAGAATACCAAATACATATCATAAGCGATATACTGTTTGTAAAGTTTGGGATTGCAATTTGAATAATCAAATTAAATCCGATTCCGAAAAAAAAAATAATATATGTTTTGCATATTTTATACGATCATATAAGAGAACGTTACTTTATCTAAAATGGTTTGACATACTTTTCGTAAAGTTGAATTTAAGAGTATTCACAGAAGCAAACCTTATATTTTAACTTAATATATGGTATTGTTCTTCAATATGGTGCCCTTTCATTTGTATTATGAAGAATATTTGTCATTTATAAATCAATCGACTGACAAATGACTTTGATGTCCAATGTTTTTTTTTATCGACTAATTGCAGGCTTTGCTCATCAATGAGATGAAAGATCAAACATTTTATGCTTACAATGCTACAAGCGGAGAATATGACATGTGAGTATAATCTAAGGTTATTCTAGAACTTGCTTCCGACGTCTGAGTAATTGCTCTTTTTTTTTTTATTCAGCTAGGCTTTGAGTGCCGTTAAACGGCCGTTGCTTTTTGGTACTTTATAAAAAGTTCTCGGACTTCTATTCGTTGCGATGTAACAAAAACGTGACTACTTCGCGACAAAGCTTGACGTAATCAAGTTGCTAACATCGCGATATAAAATCACTTCCGTATCATTTTATCCTCTCTCGATGTTCTGATGTAGCGTATGAACGTTTATGTGATGAACGTCCTAATAATCCAATGCTTTTTTTTTAATATAATGAATATTTATCATTAGTTGTTTGTGCCAAGTTGCGCTTACATGTATGCTCCTTGCCAAACTATTAACGAATGTTGTATATTAATAGTTCTATATCTTATCTGTTAATTATACATGTTTCAAAATGCATACTATTCCATTGATCTTATAGAACATCCACGTACACCAAACTAAGAATAAATTGTTTTCAATTTCAGTGAGGTATTGGCTGGCAACGCATACCTGGAATCCCTGGACATCAGCTACGAGACCTGGTGGGACAAATGGCAGAACGTAATGGCCCTGGCGATCCTTGGACTATTCTTTCTTGTGATGGCCTATATTCAATTGAGACGAATAAACAAATTCAAATAAATCTTAGATATAAAGATGTCTCATGTTTAAAAGAGTTAATGGTCATGTGGTTACATCATACGATTGCAAGTTGCCCAAACGTATTTTGCCGATAAGGGATCTTCAGCCAAAACAATGTATTATATTTGCGTTAAAAGTTTTATGGACGAAACTGTTGCTAAGCAAATAAGTTTTCAATGCAAAACCTGAGTGACATTTCTTTTTCATTGAGATAATATTTGTGAAATATCAGATGTTACGCTATAACATGAATTAAGTTCGCTGGAACATATTTAAAATATGTCTCAAAATCATTTCAATTCATCTAGTCATGTAGTACATGTATGTAATATAGGCATTAGTCCTACGAGAACGTCAGGGATATAATTCTATTTAAGGACACTGTTAATGGTCTGACTTATGTTTGGTTATCTACCTTCTTTATAGAACCTATCCGAATCAGCTTCAATAATAACTAAGTTTCTTTTCTTTTTAAAACATATGTCAACCAGTATATTAATACTCATGTGCCAAAACTCGGGTTAAAATGCTATATATTCTAAAACAAATTATTTGATACGAACACGTACATGTACACTTGATTCGATTTGTGTATGTTGTGATCGTTAAATATACTTTTATATTTTATATCAGGTTATAAATATTAGCAATAGTGACGTGAATTGTGATGCAAATCCAGGATATATTGTCATATTAACATTTGTATAAAAGTTTGTATGTAAAACATTGAAATCAAAATATAAAATGTGTAGACGACTCTATTTATATTAAAATAGTATAATTGAGCGGTCGAATGTCAGCGATTGTGATTGAGATAATTGCGAAATTTGATAAAAAATATATAATTTGCACAAGCCAAATTAGATGCCAACATTTGAAATAGTGAAACATTGTATTGTTGTGTTATTATTCTGAATCTATTTGGAATAAACGTTATAAATATTGTACGTTTTTGTATCAGTTTCTTATCTAAATGCAATTACGATTTATTCAAGTCTTATAAAATTGAAAATCGTGAAACAACGACGGCTCTGTTTGAATAAACATTTCCCTTAAAACATCGTCATCGTCACATCCGTTTGAAACTTTCATAGTCCTACCACCTTGCCAAACAGGAAGAACTTCATATGGAGCTTCACTTCCATATCTGATTTTCATTTCTAATATAGAATGCTGAATGTGAAGTTCCTTGAAGCTCCGTAAAACATCTCGTTATGTTGGTATAAGTCGGACTGCTCAGTATATATAGATAGGTGTTAAAAGTAAATATCCCTAAACATATGTTTGGCTGAAATTCAAATAGGGATGTATGCAATTTTATGCAAAAAAAAAATGCTGATACATTTTGACGAATACATTAAAATATACAATTAAGAAAAGAAAATGTCAAAAACATGTCAGTTAAACGTCAATCATAAAATAAACATAGACGCGAAAATGCATATGGAAATCGTGTACGTTGCATACGGAAATTGAGTTCGCTGAAATGTATGCATCGCCTCGTATTGCAATGGGTTTTCTGTCAAAACCCTTCATTTAACATGCTGCACCACAAGGACCCTATTCGTATAAATATTTATACAGAAAATTAATGGGGCTCGAGAAACTGGGGCGCGGCAAGCCATGGTTATGTCAATTTGGCATTGATAGATTCTATGGGAATGGGGCAGTGATTAGTTTGAACTAAATAGTTTGATTATGCAATATGCTGCCTTGATTATGTCACAAAATAACTTACAAGGACACGAGTACTAAGTTACATATTTTGTAGATAAACGATTGGAATAATGATGTGGTCGAACTTAGGTTGAAAGCTCAGTTGTTATATTTATTTATTTATTTTTGCATTACCAAAGCCATTGAACTTTTACAAAAAGAGGGAAAGGAAATAGCAACACTGGAAGGTCCATATCATTAAAAAAAAACAATGTTCTTTATGTGACTGGACTATTTTGAAAGAAAATTCCTTCAAGTTTGAACGTTCATCGTCAGAATCTCAAATTGTAAGCTTAATTAAAACGTTTAGTAGGGCCAGGTCCTATAAGCCTTTATCGCTAGGCACCTTCTTCAGGGTTCTTTTAAAGAATACATTAGAAGACTTGGCTTGTAAGGAAAAATATCTGAATAATTCCCCGTGTTGCGAGGTCCATTGAAAATTATTCTTGGTTCGCGAGGTTCAACACCCACATTTCTATTAATTTATTTATGCAAACGTGATGCATCGAATCATTCATGCATACGCGCCCATCCTTTTGAGTGCATAGAAAATATAGAAAGTAAAAACCATTAAAATGCAATTATATGCGCCATTCAAAATAAACAAAACTATTACTTTGATGCACCGCGTCTCCAAAAGTGTATGTGAACTTAAATAAGTACATTCATAAATTTTCTTTTAGACAACCCCCCTTTGCCAGTGGCATATAGAAACTCAGTCTTTTGCTTGTAACCAAGGTTGGCGCAGAATATCAATAAATGGGACAACGAAAAGAAAAGGAATAAACGGTAGCAATTTATGCCTCCGATGTTACACTTACTGCGCATAATGACCTTCGTAATATCTGCTGTCGAATAAACATGTCCTTATTTCAGAATGGAAGACAATTTGTGTGGCTGGAATATTAAATATGCAAGACTCACATAGGCACCCTTTGTGAGTTCATATTGAAGGTGTCACAGAAATAAAGGATCAGCTACCTCAATATAAAATATCAGATAAATAAGGTGCAGTTAGTTTCATTTGTTTGAAAGATCCTAAGTGCGATTTCGAAAAGATCATCGATTGGATAGGGAAAAAATGAAATATTAATGAATATTGTGACGAATATATGATTTCCATGGATATTGAGCTGCATTTAATTATATAATTTTCATTCATCCATAGAATCGACATTATACATATATTACGCTAATTATTTGATCGATCTGATTAGCATTCGCCTTTTATATACAGTTCTATAATAATTCATGTAAATCAATGAGAATATAGGACAATCATGTGCCAGGAATGAAAGGAACATATGCGACCGATTCTCCGGATATAATAGTGGACAATCTGTGAAGTAGTTTATTATGCACAAGCGGGGTCTTCACACGATTATTTATGGTTTCTAACACCTGAAAATGGCATGAACTAGTTAATTAATGTTGTTTCCTTGGTTATCTATACTATTTATGTTTTGTATTTTTACGCAACGTTTCAAAAATTCAACTAATAATAGTTTTCTAGCAGTACGAAATGTCGCAATGAGGGCAAAAATATTTTCGCATGGTTACTTATTTGTCTCACATTAGCTGGTCAATGTCTTAATTTTGTCAGGATGATTGAGAAGTCTATAATCGGTCGTTCAACTTTCTAAGTTAAAGTTGCATAGTTTCCACCAAACACATTTACATTATGATAGATAAAAAGGAAAAAACACATATGAAAAGACAATAGATAAAAAAAATCAATTGACATCTTTACATTTATATTCTAAACATTCACTTTGACGTTTTGCATTGAAATCATGATTTTATTAAAATATGTTTTATATATAATGATATACATATGATATATGGAGTTTGTTGCTTGATTTAAGTAATGCAATCGATTCCAAACATCAAATTTAAATACATTGTACATGCCATATAAGCAAGCACGAAATAAATACGTTTTTTTATCTTAAGTTTATAACTGTACTTCATAAATGAATAAAACATTAAAACCAAAACAACCTATTCACTAAAGGACATGCACCAGTTTTACTTCAAATGCAATTCATCAACGTTATATTTAGTTTGGCTGAATTTCAAAAAAAGCAAAACAAACTGCCCCTTTTATAGTTCTGTTTTCCTTTAACGACATATATAATTTATTCCAAGTTCACTTTCGATTGCAAAATGTTAAATACGGTATATCTTAGTTTAAACACAGTCTACGGTATTTTGGTTACAGTAACCAGCATGAAAAAGGCAAATACGTGTATATTGATTGAATATTTGAACATATATGAGGTTTCTCATTTTTATAGAAAAACTATATTTACTTTATAGATAAATCACCTTCAACACGTGCTAGTTTTCCGACACCACTGAGCGAAGGGAAACAAGTAGCGACATTTCCCTTCTTTAAATAGCTACCCCTATAAATAAAGAATAACCCTAGCTTCCAGGTTTTTAATAATCCTGGATATTACATGCAACCATATATTTGATCAATAGTTGGTTCCATTGTCTATTGACTAGCCACGGATATATCGACCCTACAGGGTCAGAAGCCCTGGATTCGCATAACGATTGCTGCTTTTATCCGTTTGCACATGCAGAAATATATGGAATACTTGATTTTCAATAACGGACGCTACTCATTTTGCAATTTGGAATAAGTGAGCTCACAATTATAAAAGGTGAGCACACACACTACGTTCTATAAAGGAACCCTTTATTAATACTATACATAGCATTAATAAAAAGGGTTATGATATTAATCTTATATGCTGGATAAATAGGATCATTATACGGAACACTTTGAGGACTCACTGTGGAATATCATTTATATATATGTTTGCCACATGCTCCTGTGAATAGTTATAAGATTCAACAAACATGGATAAAGAGGTGAATCGAATAAACAGAGCACGCTTTGCAAGTGATTCGGATTCCGAAAAGAGCAAAAATGAATTTTACTTGATTGAAGGATATATTCAGGTTCCATCTCAAGCTGCAGGTAGGTCGTACGTTGTTTTTAAATTCTCAAACGTCATTATTTGCTCAGAATAATTTCCCCACAGGTATGATACCAACCCTGATGGCCTGGCCACGTTGGAAGTTTATCTTGTTTTTTTTTCCTAATGTATTCCTTATTGGAATCCCAAAACATATAGCGTTTAGGTAGCGAGTTGAGTTCCCCATAAGGAATACCTTGGAAGACAGGGTCGTTAGGGGAAAACCAAGAAAAAGCTTCCAATGTGGCCAGGCCCTTAGAATGAAATCAATTTATGCTTGATAACAACCTCTATATTTTTGTCCTGATATTCCAAATCTGAATATTTTATTAACCTGTTGTCACTCGAAGTTTTAGTCTATGCTTAGTTTATTGTGTTAAGTGCAGCATGTCAGAATAGACGTACTCTCTTGATTCACTACTAAATTGCATTTTAAAATCTATCTAGTATTTTGCTCTTAGCACGCCTGTTTACTTGTTAAACCCCGATCCAGACCATGTTCATTTAATCCTGCAAATATTCCCACTACTTGCCTCCACACGTATGGTTCTGCCAGTCAGTATTTTTTTTAAAATCTATATGCATACATCTATCCGTATTATTAATATCAACTAGCTTTTAATTATGTTACATATTGGTCAATTAATAAGGGATTTTTTATATAAAACACAATTACGTCTATTCAAATCAAAGTCCATTTCCATATGGCACACGTCATGCAACATTATAAGGCAGTCAACAAAAGTCTTGCACCAAAGGTTATGTGCCTCATATTATTTTATTTTGAACTTACTTCTAGTCGACGTTAAGTCAAAGAGATAGA
>LQRL01175557.1:19938-65820 GCA_001703475.1 Hydroides elegans
AACCCTCTCCCTAGAAAAATGAGACATGTGTGCATTGAACATAAAGTAACCACAAAGTTGAATAGACTTCAGTGGAATCTCATAACCTTGTGTTTACGTTTTGTTCAATACACACATGTCTCAATTTTCTGGGGAGAGGGTAATAGCACAAGGCGCTCACATTGGTAGTACCCTTTTCGGCAGTTTTTTTTTCGACACCAGCAATCGTAAATGATAATTTAAAATTAATTAAAATAATAATTTTTGGAACTAAAATTTATTTTCCTATAGAAAAATGGTTCAGGTAACTGTTTGACTCAGTATCGACTAGAAGTACCTTGAAAATAAAATTTTATGTGGCACATAACCTTTGGTGCAAGACTTTTGTTGACTGCCTTATATACTAAGTAACACACGGTATAAAACGACGTTGTACGATTTTCTTCGCTAAGTTTGATAGCACTGTGCTATATTTCAATGAAGAAAAATGTTAAGATATTTTACATCTTCTTCTACTTTGTATTCATTCATCTGCTGAATTCAACTTTTCAATATGATAGAAGCTTCTGTTGACGTACGCATATATCTTTGATCGAACTATCGCTTTGAAATGTCACACCTGTTGTCCTTATTTTAAACACGCATTGTGTAAATATTATTTACACTTCTATTTAAAGTCTCTATCGCGTCCGCTGTATCTTGGACGAACCTTAAAAGTGCTCCGTTTACAAATAGATCTGGCATTCATTCTCAACATAATTGATTTTCGATTCTTTGCCAAAGGACGCAAAAACGTTGTGCTGACGTGTGTTGCGAAATGACGTAAGGAAACGTTGAACGGAATTAAATGGCAGTCACACATTGGAATTTCGTGTCTTGTGTAATCCTGATAGTCATTTGTTAAAATTGATTTTTGATTCGACTCTCATACAAAAAGTCGAGAGAAAGAAAATGTATTAAGATATGGTGGATCTTTCAATTCTGATATACCATTTGACTCATCTGATTAAAAATGTAAGATGTATAGGAAAATATAAAAGGCATTTGTGTGGAAAATGAAAAAGATGGACATGGAAATCACAATTATCGATGTGCATTCAACGAGTAAGTTTGAATGCAACTTCAATGTTGTTCAATTTTAAGTTATGATTATTGACTCATATTGAATTTTATGCTATTTGCATTCAAGTTTCTTGGGTCGAAGTATATGATTTATTTATCAATGTAGTATAAATCTGGAGCGTTTCTAATATATTTCGTTATAGATGATACCAATGGCAACACATGCTCCAATAAATGACGGAACACTTTGGTCTTTCAGCATTGGCATAATCTCCTTGTCACCTAGATACTCAGTGAAGGCTATATGGATCCTCGAAGATACTCAACACACTTTAAAAGCTATGGTTACCATAATAGCCTTATTATTTATACATTTCTTCCATTTATCTTATTTTGCCTATATACATATAATACAATTACAGATGGCGCTGAGACGCCAAAACAACTCGATTCCCCCACTACACCGACAAAGCCCAGCAATGGAACGGCTTTCCACATCGAGAATGGCACAAGCGTGAATTCTAACCACGTGGCATCTTACAACCATACGTCGAAGACAACCGATGTCCTGTTCTCGAACGGAATCAGCGAACATGATGTACTTTTATCAGGTGAGCGTCTAGAATCAAACCCATTTGGGGCCATATATTTGGGGCGTCCGCCCGCCCGTCTGGGTTTGGCGACGTAGTTGCTATCCAGGTTTCTTTTGCGTGACTTAGCCAACGTTTGTTAAGCGTAATCTGCCATATTAACATTGAAATAACGTTGTTGTTACATCTTTTTACTCGAACATTGCAAAGGATTTGATTAAAACAACCATCTCAAAGATATACTTAAAAATAAGTTTTATTGTGCGTTAAAATCGGCTATGGTTATAACGTAGAATTCTAGCTGTTCCACTGACCCGAAATGCATTGATTTTTATATATATGATATCCAACGTTTTGGAAAAGTCATATAACAATTTCCGCAAAATACACGTCGTAATTTCGTGAATTCTGACCTTATCTTACTGCATTAATTTACTTTTCGTGGTAGTTGTTTCTCAATTTACTTGAAAAACAGATTACATCTTATAATGATATTTATAATTGAATACCAACTGAAATGTTTTTCAAAGATATTTTTGCTATGCTATAAAGAATTATGGCTGTTGTGGCTGTCTTTCATGCGGTTGTATGTACATGATATATTAAAATTAATAGCGTGAATATTTACACACACAAAATGCAAGTCATACGAGCCCTTTGAAATCGAGGTTTTTAGAACAGTTTTGTGTGTTTAGAAATTATGCCGCTAAGGTTCATGCACTTGGAAACAATTTATCAAATTTATCAAAAATAAACTTGTAAGATGAATTCTAAGATGACAGATGAGGTGTCAATTCTTCAATTGCTGGTAATATTTGTATTACTTTTTTTTTAATTACATATTGTCCTGTACAAATAGAGAAAATGCGTTTATATATTGAATCTAACACATATCATGGAAATTCAAATTTTTCGCTGCGTTTAATTTTATAATGACCTATTTTGTTCAAATGACAAAACAGCATGCTCATATGGTCTTCCGGTAAGCGTACCTGAGGCTAGGAATGATATTGAAGCTATTGGAAAATATTTTATACAAAATAGACCTAGGTTCGCCAGAATCGCTATAGAAACATAAAGTTATTACTGCGTAATCCGCGAACAACAACCTGTGACAAAGGATTGCTAAATTTAATTAAATCACAGCCAATAAGACCCGAGCTAAACTTGCAATGAAGCTGGGCGCTGTGTGTGTTTCATACGATTAGCCGCGAACATGCTGGGTGACCGACAGAACAAGGTTAGATTAAGGATTTTCTCTTTCTTGTTGTAACTGAGAGGAATATGGGGTTGCATACAAAATTGTCACGTTTGTCACAGCTTCAATCAGTTTTATCTACACAAAGGTGCTTCTTAGAACTTGGCGACATTCGCAGTTTCATGGAGCTTCATTTTGCTTACAAACTATATTTCAATGTATAATGTAAAGGAAGATTGCATTGAAGTAGAGTCTTCATATAAACCATTAGTATTTACGAACGCAACATTTGCGTGGGTGTCTAACAACGACGTTGCCTAATGAGAATACATGCCAAGCCATAGAATTTACTTGAAATTGATCAGAATGGCTGCTATGCCATTCGCTTTATACGATATATTAAAATACCATTCTGGATCTTGAACTCTGAACATCATCGCTGTAAAAAAATAGTTTCAATTTGACGCACGATCATCATTTCTCAGAATTCGTCATATAAATAGCCAGATACATTTGCAAAATGTTATTATATGGCGTAGCGCTCCGTGGGTCAATTTTAGGGCGTAGCAATATCTGGTACGATTTGTACTTGTGTAATTCTAATTATAAACATTTTGATTCAATTGTGCATTTTTTTATTACAAACCGTGTCTGTAGAATTATTAGATACATCATCATTTTCGACCGAATAAATTGCTTAGCGCAAGTTGTTTCTATCATTAAAGCACGAAACATAATTAAATTATTCTTCTATAAAAGCATGGGCATATCAATATTCAAGCTACAAACAAAAAAATCATATAAACGACATAATTAATGTCGCAATGATATAGTTCAATTCTCCGAAAATAATCCGGATAAATTTACAATTTTGATGAATCACTTTCCCCGACGAGACATCCATCAACTATTCATCGGGAGAGAGAAAAGTACATATATTTGCACTTAATGAATTTTCCTCTAATTTAGCAATAATTTCGACACAAAAGATCAAAAGCCTGGAGGAGTATTGGTCTTTCTCATTGGCTACCTTAGTGGCTGAAATGATATATTTGTATTGGTATCTATATGCTGTTTACAAAGAAGATTTTCCAGTGGCCTCTGGCCCTGTTTTGGTGACGCTTCTGTCTGTCCGTTCTTACTTGGCCGTTTACAGAATTCAACCTTCGCAAAACGACGCAACGTTAATAGTTCTTTCATTCAATTGTTCAGAAACTCATGCTCATTTGTATCGACAAAAGAGGAAAGGTGTGGACGTTGATTGGCCGTTACAGATTCAAAAAACGTCGATGGCCTGTCTGTTATGAATGTTAGGCAGACTTTTTTTATACCGTTTTTATGACGCTGAACCATGTCGTGCTTAGTGGGTTAGGAATGTCCTCTATTTCGAGCATAAGGTCATGATATCTTCTCAGACTATGAGTAAGAATAGCTGTTGATGTTTCATTGAACATTCAAAGAAGTCGATATATTTATAGACGGGAGATAGATAATAGCCTATACTGAAATATGTGTGCATGTTTAAGCCGGAAATTTCCAATGTCTCAATCTCGTTTTCTGACGTATGTATTGGATAAGATTAGAAATATTGAAATATTATTTTAATAGTTTATATTATATAAATAGATTTTGGCATCCGCTTTGTATCACTTGTGTCATGTACATGGATTGGTATTTTTGCAAAAAAGATTTGACCAGTTTTAGAACAAACCCCTACCTAATTCAAATATGAAAAATAATCACATACAATTAAGTTTATCTTCAAAACAAGGAAATAAAATAATACATGCACCGTACCTAGAGTGTATTATTTAATAAAAAGTGCAAGAACACTTTCCTTAAAATACATATACATGTATGTATTCACATGATTTTAGGGGTATGACTTTCTTATGGTACGTTATGGTGCGGTCATCCATCTCACGTACACGTAAAAGATGTAATGCCAAGTATCGGCAATGAAAAAACGAATTCAAGCAATGATTGCGGTCTTAACATAGAGCCTAAGGGGTGATAAAATGGTTAACTATGCTTATGATGTGTTAAATTGATGCAATAAAAACGTGATGCACTGGTCCAGGAATAGACACGTATATTAGAACATATACGCGTTTAATCTATAAAAATATATTTGTGTAGTATCTTCAATAAACAATAATTTAAACAGTTGTGATTTGCATCAGAGGCATGATTATATCCACATCACATCTCTTCTCAACCACTCATACACCTCCATAATCATCTAACCTACCATCATTGTCTTTATTTGGCTTAGATGGTTTTCCAGATTGACGGTCCATCAAATCATCCACTTAATACCAATCATTCAACGGAAACATAAAACGGGCTTTTGACGTATCGAATCAGATATATCGTTTTCATATCACACATTTTGGTCAGACATAAAATATATAACATTTTTTTTAATGTATCGCTCAATTTTAAACATTTATTTTTTTTTATAGAGGAAGGGCTGGTCCCCACCTCTCAAACTGTCATCAGCTGCCACAAGCTCGGTTACTCCGTCCAAGTCTCAGCCAAAGGATCCAAATGCTGCTGTCGTTCTCAGGAAAAAGTCATTCTACAGGGAATCAAGTAAGCGGTTTTTATTTGTCTTATTTTGCTAACTAGAAATGCATAATGGAGACGGTTATTTTGTTGTTATTTGATAATCTAAATAGGCTTTAACCTTTAAGTAAATACTCCAGAACATATTCTAGTATTTACTGGTTAAAGTGAAATGAGAATTTAAACTATGTTTTAATTGTGATTTTCAGTGGGTTGTTCAAGCCAGGTTTGAATGCCATTCTTGGTGCCACAGGAAGCGGTAAAACATCGTGAGTGCATTTATCGTATTATGTTGAATGTCAATAAACATTTTTTTAAAGAAATAGTAATCATCACCGATTGAACGTTTCAGTTCACTCTGCTTGTGGATTCGTTTTATTTCCTTTCAGAGATAGTTTGGGTAGTTAATAATCATGATTATACTACAATGTATCTAAAAGCATCTCAGTTCATGTAATTACTAAAATCGACACTTGCCTTTGTACAACCAAAGGCCTAATAACATATCATGTTACATAAAAAAAAAACATATCAATCATTCAAACGTTAAAAAATAAGGATGCAGTGCAACGATATCTTAAGACACATGTCGTTTATTTATTTTATTTATGAAAGGAAAAGTATATATTATGAATCCAAAGCCGTATAGGATGCAGTGTGATGACATCCGAATATGTATATAAATTTTGTTGATCTAAGAAACATATATAATCTAACTCTTTCAAGGCTCCTGGACACTTTGGCGGGCAGGAAGAACCCAGAAGGCATGACGGGTCACGTGTTAGTCAACGGTCAGCGTCAGCCCAAGAACTTTAATTGCATGACCGGCTACGTTGTACAAGTAAGAATTTGTTTTATCCTTTTATCCAGGGTTACATTGACCAATAAACAATGTTTCTAACATGTAAGGATAACCACTGTGATATTCCAAGATGTCCAGGGATAGATAGCTTTATATATAAGATGTAGATATATGGAAACTGTGTTAAACGCAACCAGCTACGTTCACATAACTTTTATGCCATTTCCCATCGTAATTTTCATTTTATAAAGTGGGATTCAAATTGAATATGAGTTTCAAGTCGTATTTCATGCAATGGAGTTAAATATGTTTCGCATATGTATCTGAAGCTTAAAACAGACACACTAAACACCATTTCGTGGGAGATACCAACTGATGAAATATATGTTTTTTTCTTACCCCATTAATACGAGTCGGTGCCCCACACCCACATAAATGCACTTTATATGTAGCGATGACGAATGTTAATATAAATGCATGTTTATAGCACATTTTAGTGCGGTGAAATATCTTCAAAATATGCTGATGAAATTTGTGTCGTAGACTTCTACCTTAACTAGTAGGCATAAAATGTTTCATAAAAAATACATTCAATGACATATGCAATATTTTTATTGACATATTTTGAAAGAATTCAAGCACCGTCGTATTTTAATTTATTGATCATAACTTTAAAATCATTTTAAAAATTAGAATAGTTTGTATTGTGTTTGTATTATTTGAAATTCGGGTCAGTACCAACAAAGTTGTTTTGATGTAACAATAAATTACATAACAAATACAACAACACAACAAGATTTCTATACGTGTGCCTCATATTTCACTTCAATAGTTTTTTTTTCTTTCTCTCTTTTTTTAATCAATTTGATGTGTTTGCTTTTTATTCACAGGACGACAAAGTCATGGGCACCCTGACGGTGCGTGAAAACATCATGTTCTCTGCGAACCTCCGACTCCGAAAGCACATTAGTGCGAAACAAAAGAAACAAATGGTAGAGGACACGATTCAGGAACTGGGCCTTGACCGCTGTGCCGACACCAAGGTATGATTCTTTTTCCATTTAAAAATATTATATTTATTATAAACTGAATGCTATGATATACAAAAAAGTTATAGGCTATGAAAGTTATCAGAATGGATATATGTGTCTTCACTTGTAATTTTTCGTTTTAAACATACAATGAACATATTTGATCCAACTATTCATCATATTTTTCTGTTTTTTTTTCCTATTTTCTTTTTTACCCAGACCATATAAGATATCTCATCTGCCTTATTCTTATTCATTAAAGTAAACATTACATTCCTGATCTCCAATATTAACACATTTGTTTCTAAATCTCCTGAATTTCCTTTCTTACAAAAGTCTATAAAAATACTCATCATCTATAATGTACGTAAGTACCCGGCTAAATGATTCGAGCATTAATCATCATAATACTAGCCCTGGGAATATTGTTTAACCTGTTCATTTAGCATGCTATTTTCTTTCCATCATAGGTCGGAAATGAATTCATTCGCGGGGTTTCCGGGGGTGAACGAAAACGCTGTAATATCGGAATGGAACTGATTGTTTCTCCGCATTTACTGTTCTTGGATGAGCCCACGAGTGGCTTGGATTCAAACACTGCGAACGCTGTTGTGCGATTACTTTCAAAGTGAGTTTTGAATTTAATTTAGTATCCAAATTTTGACATGGATGACAGAACACATTTGAGAGTATAGTTTATGATATCATAATGTGGTTTCTCCAATTTTAATATATTTTTATTTAATAGTCGTTCATAATTCATTTTTGCTTCAATGATAATATATATATATACCATAAGTGTTTTTAATATATATCCATGGTGTTTTGTCTTCATTACAGGATATCAAAGCGAGGCCGAACTATCATCTTTTCCATTCACCAGCCTAGATACTCAATCTACAAACTTTTCGACACATTGTTTCTATTGGCACGAGGGAAAACTGTGTATCATGGACCTATGTCGGACGCATTAGATTACTTTACTCGATTAGGTTATGTTTTGTCCTTTCTTGAAGTAATAATAATGGAAGTGACTTGACCCTAATCGTAACAAATCATTGTTAGACTGCTGTTATTTCAAAAATTGTCATTTTCGGCTCAACCTTACAAAAAGTGTCTGGCAACAGGACAATGAGCAACAGAGCTTCTTGTTTTCATGTTTTTATAGGACTTTATAGTCAAAATTTACTATTTCGTATAAGGTCACATTTATCATCCTTTTCTATAATTTAACTTTTTGTAATTATTTTTCTTACGCCCCAAAGTTAACTGATAATGGCTAGTTTAATCTATCTTTATTTTCTGATTCGTCTCATATAGGTTACGCCTGTGAATCTCACAATAACCCATCCGATTTCTTTCTCGACATCATGAATGGTGACCCTGAGGTTATACGACCACACACCAGAAGAAGTAGGTTTTACAATACAAATACATTACTTTAAGTTAAATTTATAAATATATAATTCCATCAGAAGAAATAGGTTTTACAAAATAAGCAAATCCCATCAGTTGGATTTATGCATCAAATTATTTATTTTGTGACCCAATTCTATTTTGCCAAGAAGGGTTTAAACAATTTCAGACTACACGAAGGTAGAGATAGCAAATCCCATAATTTGGAATTATGTACCCAGTAATTAATTGTGTGACCTAATTCTAGTTTGGTCGAAAATAGTTTTTACCATTTGAAACTAGAAAAAGACAGAGATAACCTTGAACCAAAAGCATTAATATATTGGTATTTGATGTTTATTAAACAGATCTTTCGTTGGTGAAGTCGGACGAAAAAAAGTCTTTGAAAAATGGGCTCCTGCATTCTGAAACCGAACAGCTCGCTATCGAATATACTAGGTCCCATAGCTGTCACAAGTAAGTAAATAATTTGATTAGAGACACCAGTTACAATGACAAATTTATTTCTTTAAAATGTTCTGAATACTAAATTTTAGATATATCAACGTGTAAATCTCCCGATGCCACATCCTTATACATCTAACGATTAGTTCGTGTTAGCAATGTACAAATATATGAAATGAAATTGTCATCAGGGAAATGTGAAAGGTAAACATTAACCAATATATACCATTTATTTTATAGAGTCAACTCGGAACTTGCAGTCATATATAAACAATACGAGGCGAGCGACAAAAAGACGAACGGTGCCTATGGGGAGTATGCCAACTCCTTTCCAACTCAGGTGAGCTCAAATGCTTATGAATTATATGTAGAATTATCATTGACAAATATATCTAATGATTTATAAGTTCATATCAATATATTGTATTGTTTGTCAATTTATTGTAAATCAGAAACTGGATATACTATTTATACATTTCCGTATCTTCTATTCGTAAAATTTTCTTAATATGAGTCACGCGTGTTAACCTATCTTCATTAAAACGTGAATAGACGTCAACTGTGTATTTGGTTTGCAGTGATTTAGGAAACCCGTTATATCATGTTATAAATATTTATAATGTTTCTTTATATTTTACAGTTGAAGTATTTGGCAAAGAGAACAGTCACAAACATATTACGAAATCCTGCTGCCATATTATTTCAGGTAAATATAGCAGGATCTGACATAATTGTGAAAACAAGTTAATAAATAGACAATGATAATTGCTTGCAAATGACTTTAAAAATATCATGATAGAGTTGATCAATAACTAGACTCTATGACATAAATATAATAATCAATATTTCGTAATTTTCGTATTGTACGTTGTTAATATATGGTAAAGATATAAAATGGTTAATAAGATGGTTAATATAATGATAAATTGATCGCCAGCTCTACTAAAGCGACTGTCATTGACAGTTGACGTTAAAAATCTAATTGGATCACA
The DNA here is from genome assembly GCA_001703475.1 of Hydroides elegans. NCBI lineage: Eukaryota > Metazoa > Annelida > Polychaeta > Sabellida > Serpulidae > Hydroides > Hydroides elegans. Next base: position 30,021 of record LQRL01175557.1, read on the forward strand.
TAAAATCGTATTCTTTTAATATATTTACTAAGGTGATTACTATGGTAATTCAAGCAATGATAGGAGGACTGCTATACTATGACCTAGGGAGAGAAGTACCCGTGGCTTTACAAAACAGGTAATTGAATAACCGGATTTACTTATGGCCGAGTTCTACCATTGTACTTGAGTGATTGTTTGACACTTTCTCAAGCTTGTTTTAGCCAAGTCATTTCTTGGAGTGCAAGATTGTTCTTTAGGGGTTATTGCATTGATAAGCTCTATTTCAGATACCGAATTTTCCTCGGAGTGCAACTTAAATTTTTGAGTCGTAATTCTCCAAGCACAACTCAAGCTTGATTCAATATTATATTTTTGTTCTGTGTCAAAGCAAATAAATGCAATTTTATGGCGTTGCTAACAGATACATCGTTTGCATGAATCCTATTATGAAACCTTATTTATTTGATAGGGGTTTTCATGCAGTTTGAACATCTCACATACTTTTTTTATTATTTTAAAACAGTATTTTACTAAAGTGAAGTGTGAAGTGTATAAATAGATGATCATTGTTGATTAACGATCCCATTGTCCATGAACCTAGACTTCTATGTGAAAGCAAAGGTTATGTCTAAAATAATCGCTCCGAATACAGAGAGCATGAGGACGACAAAAAAGGAATGCAATGTTATCAATACTTGTTACATTGGAGGTAAAAAATATAAGCGATCAAATCCATCTCGGTAATGAATAATGTAATAATTTCTGCAAGCATGAGCAATACGGCATCCTTTGATCAAATAGACGAAACCGATTTAAAAACGTTGCATCGTTAAACTCCTCGAAGGGATTCAATCTTTCATGTATAACACATTCAATAGGCTGATTTTCATTCACATCAAGATCATCTAGAATATCCATATATTCAGCCATTGTACATTGATTTCAATTAATGAACTTAAAATTACAAATATGGTGTATGAAGAAATCATTACCTTCAAATACATAAAACTGATGCAAATCAAATACATATGACAGTACTTGACATTTGAAATATCAATAATGCAAGCTTGAGTAATTCTCAAGCACTTCAACCCAAGTATGACACTTGCACTCCAAACCCTTACTCAAGTAACGCTCAAGTCTTACTTGGGGCCATTAGCTATAGTTGCACTTGGGCATCAAGTTGCTCTTTGAAATGATTACATTGTACATGTATATGGATATTTGTGTATTCTAGTCAGCTCTTTTTTTTTTCTTCAAAAGAGCCCCAGCAATTCGTTTGATGATATTCTATATAATTACTAGTTATAAAATATTCTTTGGTTAACATATTGTGAATTTATTTTTTTTTTATTTCAGGGCAGGGTTTTTCTTTTTCGCCTCCATGAGTTCTGCTTTTCCAAACATGGCTGCCATCGAACTGTTCATCAAGGATCGCGCTTTTTATGTGTAAGAATATTTTGTAAATGGTTCCTTTTAATTAGGTCTTATTCTTTCTGTAGGGTTTATAAGACATTCGGTTTCTTATTATGTTTATCACGTAAACAGAGCTGTTTTATGCACACAAAAAACACAGTTTATAAGTAAAATCACCGCAACCATTTCACTTAATACTGTATTAATTTGTAACCAACTACATTAGTAGCAATTAACGATCTCCTTCTAGCATTTTTGTTTAGTTGCAAGGTATGATAACATTTACTTAAAAAAAAACTATTTTGTATTTTATAGACATGAGCACAGCAACGGATTTTACGGACCGACAGCATATTTCATTTCAAAAATTCTGTTCGATTTCTTACCGATGCGCCTCATGCCCACAGTACTCTACGCAGCCATTTCATACTTCATGATCAGTGAGTTATGATCATATGTTTTTCAATTACTTAATGCAATCTTTTGTATATCGATTCACATATGGATTCTTATTCACCAATAAATCAAAAAGACCAAATCCTTTCTTTTCATTAACCGACGATTTAAAACACATAATATCAATGCAATCAACATTATACCAGCCATAAATTATAAGTCTATATTGATATTTATCCATTCAACTCATTTTATATAAGTGTCTAGCCTACCTTACACCAGAAGCTGCATTGATATTTTTTACTTCGACTTTGTCACGCATTGAGGAGCACATTTTTGAAATGATTAATCCCTTAATGAAAATATGTGATAAACTGTTTGGGATTAAAGGAAGCGCCAAGTAACATCCAGTGTTGTTGCCAGACCTTGACTGCCCGGTAACCAATTATGATGTTTCATTCACATAACTGATCCATAAATAATGATCATATTTTGCGTTTATAGAACTCAAGCGTGACTTCAGCACGTTCCTCTTCTACAACACCGTTCTGTGTGTGGCGTCCTTAACAACGGTTTCCATGAGTTTCTGCGCAGGGCTCATGACCGAAATCTACGCTGTTGCACACGCCGTCACCGCTCTTTCACTCATTGTTTCAGCCGTAAGAATACTTTGCTTTAGGTCTCGGTTACATTTGTTTTTTAATATGCAGTTTTTGTTTATGCTTTTCACAATGTATTCTTTAATAATAACAAATCCGAAAAGGCAGCGTCTTTAAAACGTTACAAGCGTTTTTTAGTTTTCCTTAAGGGATACATTGGAAAGCTCGAAAGAAATCCATGATCATTTCCGTCGAAATGTTTTGAACTTTATTGCAGTATCTGGCTTCGTAATATTGGAAACGTAAAAACTCAAAAGAATATTTCTTTAGTTCAGCGTCTATTTTTTATGATACACTCATCATCATGAGTGTATACTCAATATATAAAAATACATTAGAGATTGTTGCTATCTATTTGAAAGCTTAGGTAGTTTTGTTTTTCAAAGTTAAAGGTTTTATCATCCTTGATCAATGCCAAGAGTCGAACAAGTGAATATTCCAATACATTTTTTTTTATTTTTATATGCAGATGTTCGCGGGATTGCTGGTCAATCTCGACTCACTGCCAAGCTGGATCCAATGGGTCAAGTACCTCAGCTACACTAGATATGGCTTTTCTGTAAGATATTTTCTTAATTTGAAGCTATATTAATATGTTATTAATATGCTACATATTTGCTATTGTTTGAAATGACTGCTAATTTTTGCACATATTTTGAAACGCAGTTACTCAAAAGTATATATGATCTATGGTCCGTCAAGTGACACAACTTAATAAATACAACTGAAATGGCAGGTACAATGTTACTTTAACGTTTTTAAAACGAAATGTCGATACCTTTTCAGGCATTACTGATCAACGAGGTGAGGGATGAAGACTTCCTCACTTTCAACGTCACCAGTGGAGCATGGGATATGTAAGTGAAAATGATAATTGTTATGAATTATTCATCATTGATAATGTCATAGATTTATGTTACGATTCACTTTTTTGTTGTTGGCAAAAACCATTTTTTACAAATACATGTATCGCTACATTCAAAATACCTTTTTTGCAATAAATAAAGATCCAGCTTTTGTTTGTTTTTATTTCTGTCATAATTTTGCATATTATGTTTAACAATGCAAATAATTAACTAACATTTATATTTATTAATATTTGCAGAGAAGTTCCGGCCGGAAACGAGTATCTGGAATCCCTGCATATAAACTACGAGACAGAATGGGACAAATGGTCGCATGTGATAGGAATAGCAGTCCTTGGTTTAGCGTGCCTCATAGTTTCTTATATCCAATTGAGACGATTAAACAAATACAAATAAATAGTAGATCAATTATTGTACAACTGTAGGTATATTCCATGTGTGATATTTTGTGTGATATTTTTCTTAATGGTGATATTGTTTAGTTCGGGGCCAATGTTTTTATAAGTATCTGAGATATTTACTCGATGCATTCACATCCGACTAGACTGCTATAAAAAGTACAATGCAATTCAATCAGATTGGTACCCAAAAATATCCTTACCAAAATGGTTGCGGAGCCAAGAGAATGAAAAATTGTAATATTTTTTTGTAATGTCCGAGCCCAATGGATTTGTTATTAAAGTAAAATTTTTCGGGTGACATTGTCTGGTGTATGCTGTATCAATGGAATAAAATACGATATCGTCGTTTCAAAGTGAAGTCTAAATGTGCCAACGATTACTTTTGATAAAAACTAAACATTCAACACTTGCTTTGTATCTTTTATTTATAAGAGAATATTCATTCAATAAACATTAAAATGTCGCGTGATATTCGTTAAAAAAATAATATTTAGTATTTTTTGTACTACTCTTTGGGTCTATGTATTGTATTTAAAAGACGAATTAAATTTTCTTAAGTTTTTGCAAACGAAGTTTAGTAAGCATTCCATTGAATCACTTTCTATTAGGGAATTATATATGGTTTAATACATAGTGGGGCCAACTCACTCAGGATCTATCCATAGTTTCACCGTGTATTTTGTTTATTTTGTAAATGGTGATAAATGTTTGTGTCTATGTTAATTACATGTAATTGCAATAAAATGTGTGAAACAAACATGTACATAGATTGCTTTTATATAGTGGTTCATCTTATTTCAAATGGCTTCAAATTATCTGTAGTTGAGATTTTCATTTTTAATGCAACAAGACATGTACAGTTTGTATATTCCGAACATGCATAGAACTTAGGACATCGATTGGTTTCACAAGGTACAATACCCTACCTCATTTGATATCAATAGGTTTTACATGTGAACATGATTATACACTTAACAAAAGATGGCTATATTCGTATGTGGTATGATACATATGATGTAATAAGACAAAATAATATTCTATGAAACCATTCAATTCAGAATCAAACATAGAGTATTTTATGAATATTGAATTATATATAAATTGAGAAGCTGCATAGCTAAATAATATAATTCACTATTCTATCATTCTAGATACTGGCATTAAGTGCGAAATTGCAATTTATGTATCTATTCCTATAATGAATTCCATAGTTTTAGTTTGGAACGTTCAACAAATTTGCCCTTTTTTAAAGCAATTCTATTGGCTTTAATGTAAGTTGATCGGCAATCAGGATTACATGAAATATATTATAGTCATTTAAAAAATAACAAACACGCAATTGGTGCACTATATAGCTGTAAACTTGATTCATTATTCATATATATTTCTATATATTTCTATGCTGAGATAATAATATCACTCCCGATCGTAGTTATGCATTGTTTTGACTCACAACGTAGTTATACGTAGCATTGACACACTGCGTCTCTTCACGCATCCGGTATATGTTTTGACAACATATGTTAGCAAAGCATACATATCACAGACACATCTTTTAACCTTTTCACTTGTTTGTTTGATGCCATTTGTATTGTTGCTTAGGCGGCTTTTTTCAGTTCTTCATTATCTTGATTGTTTCAAAACATTTGCATCTCACATGGCAAAAATCAATATTTCAGACTTTAATTCATATTGATTTCTATAATCAAAAGCATCAACAATTGTAGTGTCACCCAATGGATTTTGAGTCTTCAATTATTGTTTTCTTAACTTTCAAAACAATTTAATGAATCAAACACAAACACAATGATAACGTTTAGAATATTTTGCAATCTGATTGTGTCGAGTTGTGTACATACGTACATGTATTGTTTCTGATTTTCAAGCAAATCCTGAAACTATTCATTTACAGAAGCACGGGATGTTTAATAAAAACACTACCAACATAAAACCTAGTTGCATTCATTTATACACTATTCAGTAATTTGTTTTATTTGCTTTCTTTTGTTTTTATATGTATAGAGTAGTGTGAGTCAGCATTTATAAAAAAATATATCATGCAGAGGTTGATGACTGATGAGTAAACTATTAAGATATCTTAATATCCAACTTTGAATTAAGTTTAGACTTCAAGAATCGCATATGATTAATGGTCCGAATAGTTTGTCTTGATACGCTGTGTTTATCTTATTACTCCGAATCAGAGGATATTTTCAATATATAACAACACATTTAAGTTGAACATGAAAACGGAGTCCGTTATTTCACTTGTTGAAACAAGTTACAGGGGTAGGTCAAAAATGATCAAATATGCGTTGTTTATATTTCCTTATCAGATTTCAGTCCATTTGAATGGTTTTCGAAACATCAATACTTTATTTAATTATGTTAAGCTATTAGTATGTGGCTTTAAAATTGTGTTAAAACAGGTTATGGAACGGAACAAGCAGATACGGTTATAAGCTGTCATAACCTTGGATACACTATCAGAGTTTCGACAAAGCACTCAAAATGTTGCCATCAAGAATATAAACATATACTTCAAAATATAGAGTACATATGCTCTCCATTTTTATATCTATACTTAATTAAACTGATTAACAACAAACTATTTACAACGAATATAATTATTCCTGAACAGTTATTCACTGTTGACATTTTAGACAAAGAAGATAACAATGTTATCGAAATGACATTATTATTGTTACATATCATATAATCTTATATACATTTCATGTATCGTTCTTTCTTCAGCGGTCTCTTCAAGCCTGGACTGAACGCTATAATGGGAGCTACCGGTAGTGGTAAAACCTCGTAAGCAAAGGCACTTTTCTTTTTTCTTTTGTTTTGTAATGCATAAACGTGATATTATCAGCTATTTGATCATCAATGTATTTCACATATATGATGTAGAAGAAATCAATCAAATCATTCCTACCTGATACAATTAATTATATCGCCTTATATTGAGTAAAACATGGAAAAATACACAAAAACCCAACCTATTACATTTATAAACACTCAACCAAGTCTCTTTTTCAAATTACAATTTGATTATATTAAATGGATTATCTTGAACATAGATAATACAAAGTTCATATATCATTGCAGTTTATTAGACACTTTGGCAGGGCGCAAAGATCCAAGAGGAATTTCAGGCGAAGTCTTGGTAAATGGTTGTCCTCAGCCTAAGCACTTTAAGTCATTGACTGGCTATGTGGTGCAGGTACTGTTTGTGATATTTTGCTTACACTTCAAAGATAATGCTGATAATATTTTTTATAAGTTAATAAGTTTCATGTATTGCTACCGTGTTGCATGCCATTTGTTTAAGCATTTCATCTTCTACATTGGATTTGTTCACAAAAATATCAATCATTAATAGGACGACAAGGTTTTGGGAACGTTAACTGCACGTGAAAACATCATGTTTTCTGCCAACTTGAGACTAGGAAAACATATAAGTTTGGAAAAGAAGATGCAAATGGTGGATGATGTCATACATGAACTTGGCCTGCAGGATTGTGCAGATACGTTGGTACGTTGAATAACTAATTCAATTTTTATATGATCATATATGGTAATATAAATGTGATCCATGTAAATAACACATATTTACAGTATAAGCATACAATAACATACCATAATGAATTCAGCTTTGATTGTATTTTACTGACGTATTGTACGAAGGGTCAGTATAGCTTACACTTGGTATTTATTTCAGGTGGGAACTGATTTCTTTCGCGGATTATCTGGAGGAGAAAAGAAGCGTACTAATATTGCTATGGAATTGATTATATCACCTCAGTTGCTCTTCTTAGACGAACCAACTAGTGGCCTCGACGCAAACACGGCTAATTCAGTTATAAAGTTTCTTTCCAGGTGCGATCTTTATTGCATTGAAAAAGGAACTGGTATATTTTATTCGTAATATATTCCCAATTTATCAAAAAAAAAGAATAACCATACACGATAATATTTGAAATATTGTTAACGGGTTGGCTTTGCTTGTGAAGCAAATATGTGTTTGCACAGCCTTTATTGATAATGATTAAAATACATTACACTAGAATCATATCATGCAGTGCTAAATATATTGATTGAAAACACCACTATTCATAATTATTTTGCAGTATATCAAAGCGCGGAAGAACGATCATATTCTCTATTCATCAACCAAGATACTCGATATTGAGACTATTTGACAGTCTTTTTCTTCTGTCACACGGGAAAACTGTTTATCACGGACCAGCATCTGATACATTGGATTATTTTACAAAACTAGGTATATATCATCCCTATCCCTATCCTAGGTATATATCATCCTATATCAAAACTGTTATTGATTTAACTTTTTGTGGCTATAAAAATTTTGTCAATGAAAATGGATTTCTGATTCACTTGTCGTTGCTTTTTTTATTTGTGTATTGATATGATAACAATTTTTTTTAACTTTCCTGTTTTAGGTTATGTTTGTGGAGAATACAATAACCCATCAGATTTTTTCCTAGATATTATAATGGGCGATCCTGAAGCTAGAAATGGATCATTCATCCGTAAGTTTTATTCGACTATATTTGTTCTGTTCAATATAAATAAAGTTTATGTAAGAAAATTAATTTTATTTAACATATCGATTTCACTCTTACTTTTTGTGTAGCGCAAATCGAAGGCGAAAGAACTGATATTCAGCACAATAATGGGCATGCCTTAGCTGATGAACTAGCCGAAGCCTATTCACAATCATCCAATTTCAAAGGGTAAACATATTTGTTATGAATAAATAGAGCAATTATAGCTTGACAACATGCAAGATATTGCATGATGTCATCACATAATTCTTCTTGTGATCACGATTAAAAGCTCAAAATCATTTATTCAAAATGTATGTGAATAATCTTTTCATATAACATAATTCTGCTTAATAATCAATCTTTTGAAACATTTATTAGCAAATATGGTGTGTTATCAACTTCAATTTGTCGCGCGTACACAGATTGTTTAATACTCCTCATAATGTCCTCAAATAAATTACATAATCAAAGGTTGATTCAATTTATAACGTGTATGTATTTAGGATAGCATCAGAATTAGAGGCAATTTACCAGAATAGAGGGGCAGAACAAAATGGTCATGACGAATATGCCACCTCTTTTATGACTCAGGTAAATTATTTGAAAAGACGCAAATACTTGTATACGATCAATGATCATTGAACACTTTATATCTATGCGACTTGCATCCTATGTCAAGTCATTTAATCGTTTACCGAATCAATATCGTGGATTAAATACTAACCTTTACTATGTTCAGAAATAAATCATCAAAATTAACCAAGACAATCAGGAAGGCTGTTTTTAAATATTCATTTTGGTTTTGATATCAATGCAGATATATAATCTTTTGTGTCTGATTTCCTTTTTGCAGCTGAAATATGTTTCCATCAGAATGATAACAGATGTTTTTCGAAACCCAAATTCATTTCTATTTCAAGTACGAATTCGCTTAATAATATAAGAGCATATAAATGCATCAGTTAAGTATAATAAATCAGTTTGGTACAAATTCATTCTAAATACAAAAAGCATTATCGAGACGAATATATCTACAAATTCAAAGTAAAAGCAATACATTTGCATAACAATGAGTGTATTCTATGAATTTCGTGTATATAATCAGGCTCATTATATATAAAAAATACATCTCTTTTTATTTCAAGCTGGTATTTATGACCATCAAAGCCCTTTTATGTGGTGTGCTCTACTACAATCTTGGTAACACGGCACCAGTAGGCATTCAAAACCGGTACTTTCGGAAATTAATATTTTATATATATTACAATATAAGGCATCATTGTCATGTCTTAATTTGAAAAGATTGAGATACTCTTTTAAGCTTCAGCAAACACAAGAACATCACTTAATACACAATAGTAAACATGGGAATTAATTTATAATAAAAGGTTGTTCAAATCAAGTGAATATGGGTAATATTGCAACTTTTAAGATTATAGTTGTTTATTTTCCCATTCAATTTAGTTTATAGTGTAATTTTGTAGGGCTGGACTAGCGTTTTATCTTCTGATGTGCACAGCTATTCCAAACCTTTCCGTCATAGAGTTGTTTATTAAAGAACGAGCGTTTTACATGTAAGTATCATCTGTTATAAAAACATATATATATTTTATATGAAGCGGTCAACTTGAAATTATATTTTGATTAGGAATAGCATGACCTATTAGGTTTTGCTTACCAATAAAATGTTATTTTTCATCTTTTTTAATTGACTTAATAATTTAATTGACTTAATAATTTAGTCAATATTGAACCCTTTATAATAGAAAATTAAACAATAGATTTTTACACTGTTATACTTTCAGACATGAATATAGCAATGGTTTCTATTCTCCACTGGTTTATTTTTCATCGAAAATATTTTTCGATTTTATTCCAATGCGTATGGTCCCTACATTTATGCTTGCAGTTCTGACATATTCTATGATAGGTAGGAAACTCATCTTATCATTTGACGTAGATTTTATCTTTATCGCATAATATTTTACCAACATAACAAATGTGTGTCAACATAATAATCATTGTCAATAGAATTATCTATTTTTCTATAGAAATTATCAAAAACTGAAATCAATATGTAGTAAACTGCAAATAAAGCATATCAAAATGGTTAAGATATTTTCTAAAATTAAAATTCATTAGTTGACGTTGAATATTATATTTAGATTTACATAGGACATGGAGTGCATTTTGGTTTTATTCCTTGGTGCTCTTAATGTCATCATTTGCGACTGCATCTTTGGGTTTGCTTTGCGGTTTACTCACAAGAATTTATTCTGTGGCTCATGCACTCACTGCATTGATTATCCTTATATCTGCAGTAAGACCTTAATAGAAATATTTGCGTTCTATTTTTTTTTATTTGCGTTCTAATTATTAGGTTCACTTTTTATACGAGAATGTTATTATTTTGCACTAGCACTTGTGTATGACATTTTTGAGCGTCTCATCAAAAACCAGTTTATTAATTAATATTTATCAACATTCATCCTAGATGTTTGGAGGACTGCTTGTGAATTTAGAGACAATACCTGCTGCTGCCCGTTGGCTGCAATATTTTAGCTTCCTAAAATACGGGTTTCAAGTGAGTGCTTATGTGTTAATGATACATGACAACAACCTTACTAATTAATCTTATTATTTTATTATGATTTCAAAGAAAATAATCTTCACAAACTTTTTTTCTAAATTCAACTATATTGTAGTTATCGCATCATGAAAGTTATAAACTCAAATGTGAATTTTTGAAACCTATGTGCCAACATACCAATATTTTCCTCATTTCATTACTTTTGTTAATGAGGTTAAAATTACTGTTCTTATTTGCAGGCTTTGCTTGTAAATGAGTTGAAGGATAAACCATTTTATTATCAAAATTCTATGACTGGTGAATGGGATGTGTAAGTTTTAACACCTCCAATAGTCTTTGCGTTTACATTTTAGATAAAGACAATAGTAGTTATTTTGCTATAATCAAAACAAAATATATGCGTATTAACATGTGTAGGTTTTAACACTTCTAACAGTCTTTGCGCTTTGCATTTTAGATAAAGATAATAATCGCCATTTTGCTATAATCAAAACAAAATATATGAACATTGACATTATATTGTTATAATTACTCATAAATTTGTACATTGAAGATAATTCCCTATTGATTTAGAGAGGTTATGGCAGGGAACGAGTATCTTGATTCGCTGAATATCGACTATGATACTTCTTGGGAAGTCTGGCGAAATATTTTTGCTTTGGCTATGATGGGCATTATATACCTGCTAGCTGCATATATTAAGCTAAGACTTATCAACAAATACAAATAGTGACGATGCATGAGTGAATCACATTTAACCATCTCTTTTCACTTTCAATTTTGAAGCTTAATAATGCAGGAACATTGTGAATTATCCAAAGAAGTACTATATATGTACTGATGAAGCTGCATATGTGTAAAAGTTGGTAAAATACAAGACTGAAACATTAAATGTGTTTTCTGACATTCATATTTTAGCTTAAAGATCAAAGGAGATTTCTCAAACACTTTCAATTTTAAGCTAATGTTCCTCTTATATATCTCATCAAAAGCCGAAAGAAGATATTTGGATTTCATTTTTAACATCATAATCATAATATCCATGAAACTCAGACTCTACCTTTTGAAGATTAGTTGGTAAAATTCAATTAATCATAAAAGCTTTAAAACATCCTGTTTGAAACATGTATAGAATATACTTTGGCCAAAGACATGACAAACAACAAATTATTCGAATATGTTTTATCTGTTTGAATTAATATTGATCCTTGCAATGTTTGCTAGCTGCAACGCACGATAGAAATGTCATTCGTACGTTGCAGTCATTATATTAAGCTTTTAAAAGTATAAAATGTATATTAAGTTTGTTGAATTTACTCTTCCATAGAATTTATACTTACAATATATATTTGAATACAATTTAACGCACAATGTTTTATAGAGATTCAAAAGAATCATTCAGTTAGTCAGTTAGTTCGTTTATTTTATAGCATCTAGTTCAATAAATCTCATTTTTACAGAACAAAATAATTCTTACGCTCTCTACATTAGTTATTTAATAATGGTCAATATGGCTTTATATTTCTTATTGTGAATGTAAATTGTAAGCATTCAGGAATAAATACAACTACTTGTCCTGTTGGGTTTAACAAATTATTTTACTTTATTTCTAAAACACGCAATAGCCTATCAAACAATTTTATTTATTTAAGAATAAAAATATTGTTCAATAATTTGATTTAACACGTTGAAACACTATTTGACGGGTGCATTCTCAATTTATAAATGTGAATAAACATATCTTACTTAAAGAGAAACGATCATTTCACGAAAACCCAAGCGCAATTATGGGCTAACACCAACACTTGCACTCGGCTACTTAAATCAAAGTGACAAACAATACATATTACACATTCAATGCATATTGCTTGTAATACTGATCGGAGGAGAATGTACGCACAAGAAAAAAAAGGAATAAATATTCATAAATACATTAATATCAGGATGTAATAATAAATACGTGCTGATGTATAAATAAACTCAATGTTTTATTTTTTTAATATACATATGTGAGAATGAACATGAGGGTATATAGCCCGTGTGTCCGAATAAGCTATCTGATGAAGTCATATATTGAAACGATTATGATAATGAATAAAAATGGTAGCAGTGTTGATAGAAAATTTGAATGAATAACTGTTTGACATAATTGTTTTAATATATGTATTTCAATTTAAACACTGATTACCCTATGGCCTTTTGTAAGCATATGTACATATGTTACAATACAGTGAATAATAACCATATTAATACCAATCTAAAGAATGATAAGGTCCATTCAAAAATCATGGTTAAACATAAATCATTCATTCTTGATATTATTATTTGAGAGAGTATATGCTTTTTATAATTGATTTGGAAACGAATATCATTGTTCTATGACATACTAGGACATGTTTATAATGGAATTAAAATTCTAATTAATTTAAAATTTACAAATAATCATTTATCGCAAAGGTAAGATTTCTTACTTATCAATCGCAATGTACATATTTTACATCGATTGAGTCATCAATTGTCAGCAATAATTGGAACATTATTAAACAAGTTACCACATTCATAATCTTATAAATGCTATTTTTATCATCAATTTCAAAGTATAGTGAATGTTGAACTAGGCTCCTCGCACATGTAATTTATATATTTAATGCTACAGTATATTAGGAGCAGCTAATTATTCCAAAACTACCATCAGAAACATATTAAGACCATCAAACCATGAAAACGGACTCCGTAATATCACTAATTGAAACAAGTCATCGGGGTACGTACTATTTAAATTTAGCAATCCACTATAAATAATTAGATTAATGTACACATATTATTTCATATTTTATATACAATTGACCTAAATGAAATGATCTGCTTTTATCAACATATCAGCATAAACATGTTTTAAATATGTTTATGTTTCCTATCGAACTCCACGAAATTAATTAAAATTTAAATACATTTCAAAAGGATACGGAACAGAACAGGAGGACACTGTCATAAGCTGCCATAATCTTGGATATACTGTAAGTCTGGCAGCAAAGGGATGTTGTCGCACAGAGGAAAAACTTATACTTCAAGACATAAAGTAAGGATTCAAAAGAGAATGGGTCTATTCCGTTTCTTCTTATCATTATTTCATTTATATATTTCTCATATTATGATTTTATCAAGTTAGTATTGAATGAACATTACTTAATTTAGAAATATTTTATTTTGTTAGAGTTTGCATATGAAATTTATTTCATGTCCGGGTTTGTGTATTAAACATAAGGATTTCCCTCGAAATACGATTGCACTTTTACCACGTGCCAAATATTATTAAGATAAACAAAAAAACATGGGTTTTTGATTAAACAGAAACAAAAATATGGAAGACCTTATTTTATTGCTGCAAATACCTTATAGTGTGTGAAACAAATGAAAATGGCCTTTCAAAATTAAAATAGTTCATAAAATGACGTTATTTTTGCGTAAATAATAGTTATTCATAACGAAATATTACGTAAACGTCATAAAAATTATTACGTCACAATAGGGCCATGAAAAGTGGCCAAAGCAGTTACCTGTTTTTGTCATGCTTAATTGCATAAAACACCTGCTGCAGCGTAACGTCAACACAACGTCAGAGTGTTCCAATAAATTTACAATATTTAATACATTTAATACATTGTATGATAAGTTCCCCGTAAAAAAATATCTAAATTAGACAACACGGAAAAATTAATGATAAATACTTAATGAATCCAAAACATATTTTGAGAAGAATTACATGAAATAAAAAAAACCCACACTCGAACCCTTTGGTCTCTTGCGAGAAGTACAAGTGTCCTCGTGACGTTTTTATTTCCAGACCACCCACTCGTGTAGTTTTCTCTATTTTTTTTCAGTGCCATATTTAAGCCAGGACTGAACGCTATCATGGGCGCAACAGGTTGTGGTAAATCCTCGTAAGCAAATATTATGCAATAGTATTCTTTCTTGTCAATACATTGTTAGATATCACGCAATTAACTAATCACTTTTTGTGTTAAAGTTAAAAGCACCTTTGTATGAAGAATATTTAGCCACATAATGAGTGAATGGTTGCATCTTCTAAGTTTGAAAGTGTTGATTGCATGTATAAATTATGCTATAATAATCAATATTCAATCACTTCATCTAGTGTTTACTACGTTATTTAAAGATTATTAGACACGCTTGCCGGGCGAAAAGATCCCAATGGAATATCTGGCCAGGTTTTAGTAAATGGTTGTCCTCAGCCGAAACATTTCAAATCGATGACCGGTTACGTTGTACAGGTTCTTTTTCATTAATTTTATTTGATTTTAATTTGATTGTGTTCAGAGCCAAAACAGTTCAATATGTGTGGGTAAAATGAAAGGATTTGCGAAACGTTGACATGGTTCTGAAAAAAAATCATAAAATAACCAAGCATTCGTCATAATGTATATGTTTCTTTTTAATGTTACATGTTGCTTTGGAATATCTCACCTGTACTGCTAAATAGTATGTTTACATTGCTGTAATTTATAGGAAGATAAGGTGATGGGAACTTTGACCGCACGAGAGAATATAATGTTTTCGGCCAATTTGAGACTTGAAAAACATATAAGTATCGAAAAGAAAATACAGATGGTGAATGAAGTCATTCAGGAACTTGGTTTAGATGATTGTGCAGATACAAGGGTATATTGTTAACTATTATTTAAAAAGCAATTACTAATTGAAATTTCAAAGAAACTTTGACATTTCAAAGAAATATTGTTTATTTAGACCTTCTCCGTAGTAACGTCGTGAAGAACAAGTCACTCTTATATGCATTATATAGGTTGGTAATGAAATGATTCGTGGGTTATCTGGTGGAGAAATAAAACGTACCAATATTGGAATGGAACTCATCATATCACCTCAGTTACTTTTTCTAGATGAACCAACAAGTGGACTTGACGCAAACACGGCTAATTCAGTCATAAGATTACTCTCAAGGTACTGATTAAATATGTCCTCGGAAAATACATAGATACGTTTTTATTGATAAGTGTGTACCTAAATGAAATGATAAACCGCATTTTGTTGTTATTGATTTGTCTTGTAATAAATCTATATTTTTACATGACATTTGCAGTATATCAAAGCGTGGAAGAACTATCATATTTTCTATCCATCAACCGAGATACTCCATCCTTAAGCTGTTTGAGAGTTTGTTGCTTCTCTCCTATGGACGAACCATGTATCATGGACCGGCATCTGACGCTCTAAATTATTTTGCAAAACTAGGTTGTTGTTGTTTGATAACCTTAAATTATGAATGCTCCGATGAGTCATTTGCATGATAAAAGTTTAAATTTAGAAAAAAAACACATAAGTATACCAGCATAATTAGCCAGTTTTATGCAATTATATTGTATTGTATTTATATTGTATTGTGCCATTTTAGACTACGTCTGCGAGGAATACAACAACCCGTCAGATTTTTTCTTAGACATTGTTATGGGTGAGGCCAAACCAGTAGTGCATGCTCGTAAGTACGGTTTTTATATCCAGCAAAATTTTCATTGCATATTGGTTTTAAGCTATTAACAAATCCTTTTTTGATATATTTCATTTAATCAAACACAGAACCAAGGGAAGGCGAGAAGACGGACGTTAAAAATGATGAAAGGCGGGCTTTGACTGACAAACTAGCAGAAGCCTATTTGCAATCATCTATCTTCAAAGGGTAATTGATATATAAAAGTGATATTGCCCAAAATCTCACATTAAGCATTTTTTTCATGAACATTTGGGATTTTTTAGACTTAAATGCCTCCATCATATTTGTATATTGTATTTAAAACCTCTATTTTGTTTACTTGTTTACCGGCTATTATAATAACATCCATAAAAGTTTACTGTGAATTTTCAGTATATCGAATAACAAGTCATCAAACATTTATGGATAGAAAATGTTGTCCCAGTTTCTTAATGAAACACAAATAGATCATGATTCTTTTCATATAAGCTTACACACCTATTATAGTGTAATTACATTTGAAAACATATAGGTTTACCAATGGTAACCTTTAAATCAATCATAACATTATATTATAACTTTGAATAACACAGTTTACCTTATGTAATGTCACAATACAAAATTTATATTTATATTTGTCCTATAAAATCATCAAACACAACATGTTTCAATATTCAGAACTGTCACTGAAACTAGATGATCTAATTATTGTTTTGATATCTCAAACCTTATGATATATTGATAATCAAAATCATATGCGATTCGTTATATTTTGTGTTATATGTACACTGATGTAGGGTCCATTCGGAACTAGAAACAATTTTCAAAGCCAATGGAATAGAACACAATGACCAAGAAGAATATGCAACTTCAGTTTTTACTCAGGTCATAAACTCAGAAATTGCGAATACTTTGCATGCATTTAAATAGAAATCTAGCTCTAACCAATAAAATAGTTTAATAAAGGTTTTGTTCATGATGTTTATGTAACAAGGTATGATTTCTGCTAGATTCGTGAATATTGAACGATTTCAGTCTGAATACATTTGAATTGGGAACATTTGGAAAAATCTAAATGTGATTTAACATAAATTTCTCATGTTATCATGCACTTATACGCAATGTTATTTTTCCTAATTTCATATGTAGCTGAAATATGTATCCAAAAGAACGATGACAGATGTGTTGCGGAATCCTATGTCATTTATGTTTTCGGTAAAGGGTTCAAGTACATTTAGTTAATGCTATAAACAAGAGCGAATTATTTCAAATATATTTGTATTTATCAAAAAAATAAGAACTATTACATATTATGCACAAAAGTAGGCATATAAGTTATATATGCATATTTCTGTCTTAATTTCGTATTATAATTCACAATTTTCAATTGTAGTTGGTGTTTATGATAATAAAAGCATCCTTAGGTGGCGTGTTGTACTTCAATATTGGGGAAACAGCACCAGTAGGAATTCAAAACAGGTACACAAGACATCTCTTGAATAATAATGAACTCGATGAGGCATTTACTCTACTAATTATATTGACTTTTGTTAAAATTATATATGCAATTTAATACTATAATAAATATGCAATAAATTAACAAACTGAGAAAAAAAATATTTTGTTTAAATGTCTGATTATTTTAATAAATCAGGTTACTAGTACGTAATCTTTAGTGGTTTGATATCCGAATATGCAATTTGATATTATAATTATGATATGGCGTAAATTATGTTGAAAGAGGTGGACTATTTCATTCTATATATCTGATATTGCCGTTTCTTAATCATTTTACTAATAGTTATTCTTTAGTAGTTTTCATATGTGAATAATATATATCAGATAATCTATGTTGTCTAGAACTGGATTAGCATTCTATCTTGTGATGTGTACTGCTCTTCCCAACCTTTCCGTAATAGAGCTGTTTATAAAAGAGCAGGCATTTTACATGTATGACTATTTGAGAACAAATGTTGCGTATGATCATTTGTGTACTAAATTCATTTTCAACAAAAGTTCATTTCGAGAAATATACTAATGCATGATGAATCATAATTGTAAGCATGTTAAGAATTTATTCGGTGGCACATGCATTGACTTCATTTACGATTCTTGTATCTGTGGTGAGAAAACTGCGTAAAAGAAGCATAAAGATGCATATAGTGTTTACATATAAACACTTATTATAGTAAATAGTTAAACCTTTGTGTAAAACGACAAGTATTTATATATTTATTTAAATACAAATGCTGTAAATATTTGTTTAAACCTTGTTTTTTAATCACTCTTTTATTATTATGTTTAAAATTAAATGTAGGTCAACGTATCAGTTACATATATGAGCATACATTATAATTTTTTCCAGCTCTTTGGAGGATTGTTTGTTAATTTAGAAACAGTACCAAGTGCAATTCGATGGCTTAAATATCTGAGCTTTTTAAGATACGGGTTTCAAGTTAGTATTCTTTTAAAAGCGTTCTGTCTCATTTCCATGCTAACAATTATTTTGAATGCAATGTAATGCTTGCAATTGCTTAGTGATATTTCATAAATCATATGCAATGCAAATATTATACGTTGATGTGACTTATAATGAATAAAAAAGGAATAATTGTTTTGATGTTGGAACCAATTCAATAAAGTAGTAAATGTGATGGTGAACTTTATAGAAATATGGGTTAGTTTAAATAACATCACCTTTATTTGTAGACTTTATGTACGGAGCTATATTTATATGTTTCATAATCGCAATGTTTTATATATCAAATCTTTTTTAAAGGCTATACTGATCAATGAGTTGAAAGATGAAACGTTTTATTATCAAAATTCGACGACTGGTGAATGGGACATGTAAGGTTTTATTTATGAAACTGCATTAATGTTGTCATTCATTTATGTTTTTAAATAATTTTATAGTTAATGCATTTATCTTTATCTCGAGTTATGTCTTATAGCACATTGCAGAACTTTGTCATTTTAATGTTACAGAGAAGGTCTTGCGGGGAATGAATATCTTGATTCCTTGAATATCGACTATGATACAGCATGGGATAAGTGGCAAAATATTTTCGCATTAGCATTAATGGGAATTGCATTTCTTGCTGTCGCATATGTTAAACTAAGGCTCATAAATAAATATAAATGAAACACAAACAACCAGTGTATATTGATTTCAAGCATATATGAACAAGGCTTATATCATTCATAATAGAACACGAATTCAAGGAAAAACTGTATTACACAAGATGCTACAAAATAGTTCAAAATAAATATATGTTTGTATTTGTCTTTGAGTTTTTTTTTTGTAAATAAAGCGATCGGTTTCAACATTGCATGCAAGTGATCGAATAATTTTTTTTTACAATGTATATTTTATATATGAGCAACGAAACATTTGAGCTCATTGAATGTTGGCTCAGATAACTAGGGTACGTTTGCTATTTCAATTATCTATACATATGTGCATTTATGAAGGATATATAACTAAGAATTATAGAGCAATACAATCTGTGTTAAATATTCAACAAAAACAGAAACATCAAAACACAATGAAAGCAACCAAAAAATGAATATAGCTATTAATATAGCTATGATCGCAAATATACATCTGGTAATATTGACAGTGACTTGACAAAAACAGGCAATGTTGACGCGGTTTACACAGATTGACGGTAGCATATATATGCTAATGCTAAATCAAGTGGGCTTGATTATTAGGACAATGTATAAACGTTTGTTTAAAAGTAAACAGCATGATTCAACCTTATCTGTGTAAGATCAATGACTATTACTACTTTCCACGGGTGTTTTAATCTTCTTGAATTTAGTATGTCTCCCTTAACTAATCTATCCCTAAAATACAATATGACTGCATCTTTATGCGCTAAATATATTCATATACAGGTTTCATTTAATTATCTGTGATAATTTGAGATAGAAACAACTAAAAAGCATTCACAGACACTTTTGTAGAAATTATAAAATGTATAAAAAGCACGGCGTCAAAATTGTGATTATATTTGGTTTTTATTTCAATATCTTAAAAGTATGACTGATCATTTTTTAAAATCTTAATTCATAAAAACGGTCTATCAAAATATTGTTCACTACATTTTGTCGAAATAGTTTGCTCTTCCCGTGCATATCTGTTTTTTACTATGTATGTTGATTGTTTCGATTAAAATTATTGATTCTCAAAAGGTTCAGTTATCAGCTTAGCTGTTCATTGAATATTTGAATGAACAATAAAACACACAAATACATGTTCCTTGATGCATCACTTATTGTTAATGATAATTGGCAGTCGGAGAAAATATTGTTTAGATATAGTATCATAAAACTATACATTGTCTTTGAAACATTCAGAAAGATTTGTTAATGCACAATTGTTAAAGTATAAAGGGGATATAGAGCCAGTATTATGTTCAAAGGAAGAAATCAAAACATTCAGACTATGACTTTATTGTTATGCGATGAGCACAAGCGTATTGTCCATAGATAGTTGAAATATGTCTAGAGTTGAATGTAAATTCATATATTGATTACAAGGTAGGAGTCTTTGAAACGCCTCTTCGAAATTTCAATCTACGTAAAAGCACAAAGCACGCTGTTTAAACAATAATGACAAACTGTTACCTTTTGAGTTTTTCAGCTAAATGCATGTGATGATAATATAAACTTAAGCCAATTGAAAAAAAAATCAGTGAAATATTCGAATAATATGAAGGAATTACTATAATCTAATATAACATAAATAAATTCACATTCTGATTGAATGTGATACAAAATGAAATCGGAATCCGTTATCTCATTAATTGAAGCAGGCTATGAAGGTACGTAAAAAGTGATAATTTACCTATTTATAAATATAATTTGAATGATTAAATGATAAGCAAAAATCAAGATAATCAGAAAAAAGTAAATTTAGTCGAAGCAAAATATATGCATTCCATGCTATTATGAACTACACGTATATTCATTATATTGAAACATAATGAATAATTTAAGTCGTTTATTACACCAGGAACTTTTGCCGAACAGCCAGCAGACACTGTCATCAGCTGTCATGACCTTGGTTATACAGCCAGGGTGAAATCAAAGCGTTCAAAATGCTGTCATTCGGCAGATAAGACTATACTTCAAAATATCAAGTACATAGACATATATATGTTTATATAAACATAAACTAAACAACACTTAGTAAGATTCACATAAAATGAAATTGAACTCTTACTTAGCAATTGCAATCATAATGTTGATAATGAACATGTTGTTTAAATGTTAACACATATAAGGGTTTCTTTATTTCAGTTGCATATTCAAACCCGGGTTGAATGCCATCATGGGTGCAACAGGAAGTGGTAAAACATCGTAAGTAAACATAACATATTCATTTTCCATTTTCATGTTGCATCAAGTATAAATGAAAACATCTAGAAAATATTATTTGAGTCTTGTATATCTTAAAACACACAGCGGTTACATGCGTAATATTCTAACAAAAGGTTAATCACAGCAGCATATTTTATTTCTACATACACGTAGTTTAACATCAAAATAAAGGCATAATATCTTATCAAAATATTTTTAGACTTATAGATACTATTGCCGGAAGAAAAGATCCCGTTGGCGTTTCTGGTCAGTTTCTCATTAATGGATGTCCTCCGCCGAAACATTTCAAATCCATGACTGGATATGTTGTACAGGTTTGTTCAGCTTTGTATCTCTCGCAAGTATGGTCACATAAATTTGTGTTTAACATTAAATATAACACCTGGTATGATAAGATCATTAGATAAATCAGTAAATTAACATCGTATTATTGACAGATTTGAATTTCATATTTTAAACAAAGTTAAAACTAAAATTAACAATTTGTTCCATTCAATCAAAGAATGATAAAGTCATGGACACTTTGACTACCCGAGAGAACATCATGTTTTCCGCAAATTTGAGACTACGAAAGTATATAACTACACCCCAGAAAAATGCTATGGTTGATGAAATTATTCAGGAACTAGGCCTTGCTGAATGTGCTGATACAATGGTATGAACAGAATAGATGTATTAATTCTCGTAACACATGTTTAAACATCTATTTCAAATAATGCAAATTTGACAGGCATCACTGAAAATATGCTTGTCTATAAAGTATTATGTTAACATTATATATCTTCAAACGTTGAAAACTTTGATGAAATATCATCAACGTTACGTTTTACTTGTTATAAAAGGTTGGAAATGACTTTACACGTGGAATATCGGGAGGAGAAAGAAAACGGACAAATATAGGCATGGAGCTTATCATTTCGCCAAAGCTACTCTTTCTGGACGAACCCACGTCAGGACTTGATGCAACTACAGCCAACGCTGTCATGCGATTGTTATCAAGGTATACATTTCAAGCCAATAATCTATCAAATGATAGTGAAATAAATTATCAAATGTATTAAAAAATCAAATAAAAGAAAGCTGACAAATGTAGTTAGAAATGCCAACACACCAGGACGTTGAGTATAACAGAGTGAACTATTCAGGTTTTTAAAACCCTTCAACTACTGTTATTCATATAGATAATTTTGTTTGTGTTCTTGCAGGATATCACAACAAGGTCGCACACTCATATTGTCAATTCACCAACCACGATATTCGATCTTAAAGCTATTCGACAGTCTGCTTCTTCTTTCAAAAGGCCAAACGGTTTATTTCGGACCTTCATCCAACGCTCTAGGCTATTTTGCAGGATTAGGTAAGAATTTATTTGAATGAAATTATAAATTGAGAAATATCATATTGAACTTAACCCGAGTAATTTCTAGTAAGAGATGGTCAATATCATTACTACAGGAAAGCAGACTCAAGCAGTGCCTTATATTTCGTTAATGTGTTGTCCAATACTGAACACGAAAATTCTATCAACTCCATTAAACTGGTAATAATAAGTTTAGCATCCAATTCGTTCAGCATGTAATACGAGAGCATTGTTTGCTATCTGTAGATACCATTGAAATTTAGTAATATGATCTGTAATTTATATGATTTGAAAGATTACAAACATTTAGATAACATTTAATAACAAAACAACAAATATTAAACATGGTTGATACATATTTTACTTGATTAAGGATATGTATGTGAGGAGTATAACAATCCATCCGATTTCTTGCTTGATGTCATCAATGGCGATGATGATAGAACAAAAACAGAACCATCCCCTCGTAAGTAACACATAGACCTTCAATGTATAGTAACAATGGAAAATGTATTTATATTCCGTATCTATTATTTTATATAACTTAATTAACTTAATGTCTTGGTAGATATAGATTTATATACAAATATATGATATCTAACAATCAATTAATATTATGTAAACTATGTATATTATGTTAACTATGTAAAGTCATTCAAATATTTTTGTTTTTCTGTATAAATATTAGTATTCAGTTCTCACATCAAGTACATGATGATTTACCCAGGGAATAACATGAATTATAACCAAATAGTTTGATATTGAAACGGAAATTTCCCTTTTCAACAGATTTACACAATATACACAATATTAAGCGTAAACAAATATACCGATGATGTTCTGTTTTTACAATTGAATATATTTAAGCAGTCTTTAAAACGAAAGTTCTGTTTTAACAATATAATTTATTTAAGTAGCCCTTGAGAAAGAAACGAAAGCTGCTTTGCCATCTAATGGTCGTGACAAATGTGAAGAGCTCGCTCATCTCTATTCTCAGTCAAGCTATTCTAAACAGTAGGTATATATGTAAACAAACAACACCACGAATGCTCTGCTCATTTTAATGTTTTAACATTCAGAAATTCGGCTTTTAAATAGCCAAGCCTCTTTTTATTTCCTCTTTATTTATAACAATATTTTGAGGTTGGGCATATCGTTTTCCATTCTTTTTCTTTTTGTTTTTATATACGTGAAAATATTAAGCGGAAAAAAATCAAGATACAATACTTATCATATTATACACTTCATAGATCTCCAGGGTTTTATTTAGTTGTTTAATTAATTGAAATTCGGCTTTTAAATAGCCAAGCCTCTTTTTATTTCCTCTTTATTTATAACAATATTTTGAGGTTGGGCATATCGTTTTCCATTCTTTTTCTGTTTGTTTTTATATACGTGAAAATATTAAGCGGAAAAAAATCAAGATACAATACTTATCATATTATACACTTCAGAGATCTCCAGGGTTTTATTTAGTTGTTTAATTAATTAAAATTGGTATATCATTTATTCCTTAGTGTTACTTCAGAATTAGAATTAATCCATCATCACTATGCCAATAGTGGTGTGTTTAAAAATGGACATGAGGAATATGCCACTACATTGTTAAGACAGGTATTTATCTTGTATGTGGAGCTGTTTGTTATTAAAATCAAAGTACATATCATTTTGATGGAGAAAAATACTAGACTATTAGTTTTGTAAAATATCATTATGAATATTTTTTTATTTTCGGCATACTTTATGTACAAATGAAATTTGTAAAATGTTTTTGATTGCAGTTGAAATATGTATCTAAAAGGATGGTTGTTGACATGGTTCGCAATCCAATGATTTTCGTGTTTCAGGTAAGCATATAACATCTATTTGTTATAAAACAAATCCAATTATTTGCCACAGAAAGGTGTTCTTTGAAGTATGTATGATTTTTTGAATGAATATATAATGAAATTGAAAATGTATATAATGAATATGCTTATTGGTCTTATAGGTTCTTATAGTGTTTATCAAAGCAGCACTGTTAGGACTATTGTATTGGAACTTAGAAAATGAGGTGCCAATAGCAATACAAAACAGGTAAAACTTATCAACAAAACCCATTGAACAATTTTACACCGCTTAAAACTGAGACGTTAACGTTTAAGACACCTTTGTCATTTATGAACCGTTATAACAACTTTTTCAAGCCCTTGGTATTACTTTCTCATGGAATTATTCCTGAATCACATATTGTTTTCATTTTCAGGGCCGGGCTGATGTTCTTTCTGTTGATGAGCACAGCCGTTTCAAATGTAGCTACAATTGAGCTCTTTGTCAGGGAACGGGCTTTTTACATGTATGTTATTGTCCTTTACGTTCAATATATTGGTTCTGTTTATATGTGTGATCAATAAATATGATCGATTTTTGATTTCAAGTTAATCGGTGTTGTTTTCTAATGAAAAACAGTAATATTATGTTTAAAAGTTGTATATAGTAGATGTATTCTACAACTTTCACAAATAAAGAGAAGTACATATTCTTGCAAAGTACAAGGCTCGTGTGTGGTTTGTTTTATTTTACAGACATGAATATAGCAATGGCTTTTACCGTCCAACTGCCTATCTATTCTCCAAAATATTAGCGGATTTCATACCGATGAGAATGTTTACTGTACTTTTGCTTGCAATCTTTACTTATGCAATTATAGGTGAATATTTATTGAAGTAGTGTTCATTGCCTAAGACTTCCTATATCTAATACAAACTATATGTTATAAGATGTAACGGTCGAGTATATACAAAGAGAGAACGATGAGATTGAAAAGAAAATGCCTCCTATTAGTCATTGGCGTCTTTTAAAAAGAGGGCGTAAAACATCACATTTGGCAAACATTCAAAGGCTAAAATATGATGATATGATCACTAATATACTGTGAATGTTCTTTTCCAGTATTAATAAGATGATTATAAGCGAGTTCTTTATATTAACTCATATTATTCATTATTTAAAAATTAATAAAACCAATTATCAAGCTCGTAAAAATGTATCATTTCTGCGAGAAAAAGCCAATGAAGTTGTCTTCAATAGTTGAATTTGATTGATCTTTTGTATGTATTTAATAAATTTTAATCGCTATTTTATATAGATCTAAAGCCTGACTGGGAGACGTTTTGGTTTTTCGTTGCGGTGCTTCTCGCAGAAGCGTTTTTGACTTCGACCATGGGATTATTTTTAGGAATGCTAACTGGAGTTCACGCTGTAGCGCATGCCCTAAGTTCATTCATTATTATGGTTTCTGCGGTATGTCACTTGTCTCAATAAGGCCCTGATTGCATTACAATCGCTAGTAGCTGTTTTAAATGTGGACGAGGGACAGTGTAATTACAAGATTTATTCAGTTTCCACAGAAAACACCGATATTATAAAACGATGTTTTCAAAATCACGTGTCTTATGTTATCGGGGCAAAAAAAAGTTAAGTTCCATGGTATTGAAACCAAAAGTAATATTATTTTTGTAAGTTCTTTACTATGCTTGGTGAAAAAACAAATTTTACTATTCCGAAAATTTATCAATGTATGCATGAAAAAATACTATTTATGATAACATGCAGATGTTTGGCGGATTGTTAGTTAATTTAGAAACGATTCCAAAGTGGATTCAATGGCTCAAGTATTTGAGTTTTGTGAAATATGGATTTGAGGTCAGTTGTGTAATTTCATGTTAAATTATATTAAACTATGTAACTATGTTAGTTATTTGAACAATACTCATCAACAGACCAACAGAAAAGTGCATATTAAGTGAAGTAAAATATATATTTTATCACCTTTTGGAATCATACATAACTATAACTTCACTTGCTTTTATTTGCCTAAAATCATTATATTTTTTTCTATAAATTTTTGCCATTTAAGGCTCTTTTAGCAAATGAACTAAAAGATGAAAGATTCTACACTCAAAATCCAATGACTGGAAAATGGGATGTGTAAGTTAACATTGTTACTAGTACGAGAATCGCTGTGATAATCATATTGATATTCTATAAAAACTATGCCTTATTTAAAATGCTTACATTTGCAAATCAAATATCATTTACAATTCTGTTAAGCCAAATAATAAATGATATTGTCTTCATTCTTTTAAGTAAACCCATTATTCGTGTATTATATATGCCCGCAGATTTTAAAAAAATAGATATTTTTCAGAGCATTTAAGTTTTAGATAGTTATAAAAATTATTAATCAATACTGTTTTGCATATCTTACTTTGGACAAATATAAAATGATATCATAATAAAATAGATAATTTTATTTTATATTTCCAGAGAAGTTTTAGCTGGAAATCAATATTTGGATTCATTGCATATCAGCTATGATAAAGCTTGGGATCGATGGCAAAAAGTTATAATCATATTGTTTATGGGATTTATTTACCTAGTAATGGGATATGTACAATTACGGTGTATTAACAAATATAAATAGGTCTCAGAGCCAATGAATTTTGATTTTCAATTCTTCTGGCTATATATAGAGAGAACATCATATATATCTAATTATTTCAAGCGTTCAAAATCCAATTCTGAACATCTACAATAATAGCAAGCGTGGAAAGTAAGAAGTAGAATCATCATCGTGCATGCGTCTAAGTTTTTTTATCTATCAGCATTACTTATTGCATTACTGTATTACACATCGTATGTGTGGTCTATATGTAAAATCAAACTTAAATATAAAATGCAAACTGGAGAAAATTTGAAGTTTGTGTTTTATTTTCATCTATAACACTCATTTTACATGTGACATTTCATATCTATGGTTATACTGCGACTCAGTTAATGCTATTTAATATGTAGTCACTTGACATGTCATAAATAGAGTAAAGTTACTCAAATTTCAAATGAAAATTGATTTCATTTGGATCAGTACCACATACCAATGTGTTAAATTTATCAAATATAAAGTTAATATATGGAAAGCAAAGAGTTACCTGATATCCATTTGAAAGTTGTATACAAAATGTTAAATTTCACCTTAAAAGTGTAATGTCAAAATTATAACGCGTAAAATATAACATGCATATCTTATCACGTTTTCTTTAAACCTATATTATTTTATAAATGTTATCTTTCTTTTATATATTAAGGATAACTTCAACAAATAAATGAAACTGATAAATGCAAATATTTTTTTAATATAAAGCTCAGTTAGTATTAATGATATTACTGTAATAGTTCTGGAATAAGCAAAAAAAGCCGAAGCAAATAAAATTCAATGATTTGAAATATTCTATGCAATAACCAATTATCACAAGTGAAATGGTGATGATGCTTCAAATATACTGAAATAAATTACAGAAAAAAGCTTGCTGCTTCTCTGTAATAGACGGGTTTCATATGCACATTATCTTGATGCATAGCTCTAATGGTAGACATAGGATACATATCTATATATCCCACATCAGGAAACTCTTTTCTTAGCATTTGTTCCACAAGGCTGTTCCATAGCCGTATCCTTCCATTTCTCTGACCATATTGTTTCATATCTAAAACATTATTGGTTGATATCCAAATGATCTTTTCGCATGGTTTTCGTAAAAATCCTATGTATTCTTTGACATTTTCCAAGTATTCATAGTCAGTTACATTACTTTGTTCAGGATTTTGATCATGAAGTCCAGCATTCACAATACATACGTCTCTTGGATTCTTGCTTAAATAAAAGTTCAAAAGCACATATTTTGGTACATTCAAACCTCTGGGGTTTACGTTTGTTGTGAACAGGATTGGAATGTATTCGATTTCCTTGAACCTACCTTCACATCCTTGAATTTCACTAAGACATTTAGATTGGTCTTTGATTTTTGTTCCTTTTGTTCCCGATTGAAATTGAAGGTATTCATGAAACGTATTATTCAATTTATAGCATTTCTGTAAACGATGACACTTTAGCTGTCCAGTATTTATTATTTGACGAAACAGCTTCCTCATAGTTGAATCCCCAAGTAGTGTCCATAGTTTAGGATTTGTACCACTTAGAAACCGGGACACAAACAGCTTACAATCTTGTTTTGTGTGATTATGCGTATATTCATTGCCACTCCAATGTCCAATATTAAAACACCTCATATTGGTCGAATTAAATTTTGCGGTCGTTGATGTCATATTAAACATTTTTGGCTCTGGTCGAATGGTTGGCGTAGACTCTAGTTGAATCATTCTGACAAAGAAATATAAGAAAACGGCCTTAAGAAGTAGATCATATCAGTTTTATAGTATTCAGCCAAACAAGTAACTACCTTGATTAAGGAGACAATGCTGACTTATTTAACATAAGAATTATATCCGATATCAAGTTAGACAATATAAATAAATGCTACTTAATGATTTGATATACATCTTAATGTTTAACTTAGTGGAAGACAATTCATCATAACGACGTATTGGTGGTTGTACCCACTCAGTAAATTACATCCTTAGAACGTTGTGAACATCCCAATTTCCGCGAAGTAAATATGACGTAAAGAACGATAAGTAATTTAGACGTGACCTATCAATACGTCCGGATAGCACCGTTTCTCCGACGTTGACACGACGTGTTATGGATGTCGACCTTATGATGTTGTAAATATGACGTAACATCGATATCGCAATATGATATTGTAAGGATATTGTATTCTATATAAAAAGGACGTGATTGGAAGTCACTCGAACCACTTGGCAGATTAAACTTTATTGAATAGCTTGGCGAATACCCCCTCGAAAACATGAAAATGTTGATTTGGACTCATTTAAGTGAGAAAAGTGTTGATTTCAAAGTGAAATATGGTAGTTCAGATGGATATCTATCATTTAATTGAAAATGCATTTATATGCTTCTATGCAAATGGCATAATATTATTTTCAATAAAAAGGGCGGGTAAACTAAATCACGTTAGAAAAGTACATCCTTTAATCATTCATTTACGACGAAATGCGGACCACTATAAAACGTCACATTTAAGGTAATAGGGTGACGTTTTTTTATTAACTGTCTCCTTTGTATGTCAGATATGAAGGGTGAAACGACGTCTCAAAAAATGTTCGACAAAATGACACCTGGGCTCAAATTTGGCCTTGAATGCGACGTAAGCAATGGCGCCAACCGTACGTAAATGGAACTTACCTTTGCCGACTCAGAACGTTCACGACACTGACTGTAAAATATATCACTAGTAAGAGCAGAGGGATTATCATTTGTAATTTGCTCATCATTCTGGGACCCTGAGAAAAGAAAAAGAAAATGTTTTCAATCCGATTCAATAATACACATGTATTTTAAATCACTTGTATGATCGATAAGAAAAGTTTCTAATCCTGTTTGACTTCAATTTTGTTATAGACTCTGAAATTAAGATATCATATCGAAAAGTGGCGTGAAGGTAAATAGCACAATAAGACAAAAAAATGGTTCGATGATATTTTATTTTTCAACCTTGCATGGTTCCTAGGTGGGCAATAAATGGATGAATTATATGGCTTGTATATCGCATAAAGAGTTCTTTATCTATATATGAACTAGATAGTAAAGGGCATGGCTTTTGATACCATGTATAATTTATTGATATAAAAGGTTTTAGGGACTTAGTTATTTATATAAGAAATGAGGATTATTTGGTTACATCTATGCTTTTTGTATCATGGAGCATTATAATAAGTTTGGCAACAGCTAGATGACAATTAACCTGGCCATTCAATATAAATAATCAAGTGGCGGTGTATGACCAAAACATTTACAGTGCACTTTTTCAATTGTAAGAAAATATATTTTCTCTTGTATTTCTAACAAAACTAAAATTAATGCAATATATATGTATTAAACGTCGAAAGTATCAAGCATCATTTTTGATGAAATGTTCAAAGTTAAACATGATTTGCTACCTATCTTTTCTATTCATGTCCATATTTTTTTTAATCATCGAAAAATTCATAGAATGAACAGAAGTTGAAAAGATGAATAAACACTACTGAAAAAAAAATCCGAGTGTAAATCGAATTCACTTTCATCAAGTCAGTGGGATAAACTAAATATTGAAATATAATAATTCATTTATATATTAATATTATTAATAAAGTATTTTTGCAGCATTTATATGTTCAGATAATTATTTTGCAAATAGCTTACAATGTTATAAGTCATGAAATATTACCTTGAATCGAGAATTGTCAGGTTTTATTATATCCATTTCTGTGTAAAATATGATTTTATTATGACCAGGCAGTTATCCTAAATTTGAATTTTCTGATAGAATGCATCTATCTTGATACTTTAGCAGTCTAATTCCAAACCCTTTTTTGCGAAGTCAATATACTTTGAGGTTCATGTGACACATGAAACACGGACCAAGTTATTGTGCCAAACGTGACCCTCTTCTGTTGTCCCTAATGATATTAGGAATCCGTGTGAGAAACGTACCATTTCAATTTATTCGGTGGATAAGATGCCTGGCTATTTACGTAAATACATTTCATAATACACGAGTAATGCAGTGTTCAACAGCTCTTTGCGTCTACGTCTGCGGAATTTAAATTGGTATAGAACATGGTAATTTCAGCGGTAATAATTCCGTTGGAATTGCTAAAGAATAGCAGAGTGTAGATCTAGAGAGAGGGAGAGAGAGAGAGAGAGAAAGATGGAGAGAGAGAGAGAGAGAGAGCTTAGATAAGAGGCCTACGGATGACATAAACTTAGTTATAAAATTCGATCAGACATATAAAGCAGAATGAAATCTTACGAAAAGTTTATCATCAAAACGAATATTACTTTCTCGTAAAAAAGATATGTGTATTATACGCACCTAATACAAAATTTGAACTATTATGGAATGTAAATTTTCAAACTATAAACATCTACATCGGAAGTGTTTGTGGACCATGGTTTAAGAACTATCCCTGTGCTGGTATTGCAGCGATATAATTGTCAATTTTTTAATGAAAACGATGTAATGAAAAGTTGCAGAGTTAAAAATGCTGTTTTTTTCAACCAATCCAGCTCTATAAATACAACCAGTTGTCTTATGCGTCTATCTTATACCCTAAGCCCATGGGTTCTAAACATTATTCCCTAAGCTTTAGGGCATTAGGCATGGTAAAGAAATGATGGAAAGCTTTTGAAATATTTATGTCACACTCGATATTTTATTGGAAAACAATGAACATGCATTCAGTATTGACAATTCATTTTATACAACAATTGAACGAAAACATCAACAATTACTAAAACCACTACAAAACGTAAGCGTAAAGGTGCATTATACGTTATTGTTGTTTAGATATTTCCTTGTTGACTCAAGTCGTTTAATTATTTTAAGTTCATGCCATTTTTGAATAAGTTTGTCGCTTATTTCTAACATATTAGATGAAAAAGCTTGCTTCTTCTTTGTAATAGACCGAGTTCATATGCACATTATCTTGATGCATAGCCCTTATGGTAGACATTGGATACATATCTATATAACCCACATCAGGAAACTCTTTTCTTAGCATCTGTTCCACAAGGTTGTTCCATAACCGTATCCTTCCATTCCTCTGATCATATTGTTTCAATTCTAACACATTATTAGTTGATATCCAAATGATAGATTTACATGGCTCTCGTAAAAAGCCTATGAATTCTTTGACATTTTCCAAGTACTCATAATCGGTGACCCTATGTTCAGGATTTTGGTCATGGAGGCCAGCATTAACAATGCACACATCTCGTGGATTCGTGCTTAAATAAAAGTTTAAAAGCACAAATTTTGGTACATTTAAACCTTTCATATTTGTGTTTGTTGTGAAATGGTTTTCAATGTATTCGATCTCCTGAAACTTGCCCTGACATCCACGTATCTCACTTTGACATTTAGATTGTTCTTTGACAGATTTTCCTTTCGTTTTTATTCCAGATGGAACTTTGATGTATTCATTAAACGTATTATTTGTTTTATAGCATTTCTGTAACCGATGGCATTTTAGTTGCTTTTTATATATTATTGTACGAAACAGCCTCCTCATAGTTGAATCCCCAAGTAGTGTCCATAGTTTAGGATTGCTACCACTTAGAAATCGGGACACAAACAGCTTACAATCTTGCTTTGTGTCATTGTGTGTGTACTTATTTCCACTCCATTGTCCTATATTAAAACACCTCAGATTGGTCGAATTAAATTTTGAAGCCCTAGATGTCTTACTCGTAACCTTTGGCTCTGGTCGAGTGTTGGTTGTTCTTGGCTTAGACTAAAATAAATGAATAACGCTTATAATAATTTAATATCGACGCAGAAAGTATTTAACCAAACTAATGGTGCGTTCAGCAGAATTTTGCGTCTGCGTCTGCGGTATTTGAATCGGTATAAAACATAGTAATCCCTGCGGAATCAATACCGCTCGGTTTACTATGTTTTATACCAATTTAAATTCCGCAGACGCAGACGCAAAGTCCCGCTGAACGCACCATAATAATTGTTTTGGCTTAAGATACCAAGCTGACTTATAATCCCGCTCCACTGCTACATGTTAACGATATAAGATTATTTAGAAAATAAATAACTCAAGAACTGTAACTCAATAGTTTGATTGATATATTGAATTTACTAATTCATAAATGTACCTTAGTTGCAGATAATCCCTCATAACGACGCACTGGTGGTGGTTGCTTCGATTCCGGAACCTTCATTGCAGTAACTGATAAATACATCAGCAGTAAGAGCAGAGGGATCAATATTGGTAATTTGCTCTTTATTCCGGAAATCTGAGAAAATAAAAAGATAATACATGTATCAGACTAAATAATACATAAGTCAATTAATAACACTGTTACATTTAGGCTGCGGTTAATAAAACTTTTTTTTTATAATAAAATCGTAAGGTCCGTAAACCCTGTCACACCTTGGGATATCATTAACAAAGAAAAAATGGTGAAAAACGTACAGTCCTATTTAAATCGCACGTTTTATTTAACCACAGACCTATTCGATAAATCAAATGGAGCTCATAAATTATTTAAGCGGCTGATCGCTTTATTATTATGCACGATGTTCGCACTTTTCGGTTGAAAAAAAAAAGAGATAATTTTCTCGCGTATTCGAATCGTAACAAAAACTGCATGCAATCATAAACTGTACGTCAAATGTATTTCATTTTATAATTAACAAATTCTAGGTGAAACATAAATGCAATAATACAATGTCTAACAACAACAAAAAATAAGGGTTTCTATAAACATTCACATTTTGCAAAAAGGTGCTCACTTTTCCCAAGCAAGCAAGACTGTTTCACCTTTTCTAGCCAGCTTAGACAGGAAAAGGAACACCCTTTGTGAAAATCAAATATTGTATATCACTAAATTATCTATCATACATTTAAAATAACAGTTTATTAGACAAATATAAGTAAGTTTGGTCAATTTCAAATTAATTATCCCCATGATAAATAGCAAAAATTAAGAAATTTTTAAAAAAATGTGTTCCTCAAACTTCTCAAATCTCCAAGCAAGAAGATTTTCTCGAAATTTCGAAGCCAGCTGGAATTTGGTGGGGATCCTTTTTCTGGGGAACAGCTCGTGAGGTCCTCTTCAATGGTTATACCCAGCTAAATTAATATTACATTCAATACATTTGAACAGCCTATCTACACCAACCTACGAAATACACCTCACGAGTTGTTCACCAAAAAAAAGGTGTTCCCCACGAATTTCCAGCTGGCTTGGAGTTTTTGAGAAAAATCATTCTAGCTTGGAGATTTGACCAGTTTGAGGAACACCTTTTTTAATATAATTTCTTACTTTTCACAATAAGTAGTGAGGTATGTCCAAGGATAAGAAATGTTCGAATACGTTCAAAATACGTTCAAAATGTTCAAAGTTGAGATATAAAAGACATTTAAAGGAAAATATATATTCCTTTAAAAATTCGGTCAAAGTTAGAATATCTTTACAAAATTAATGTTGTTACTTAGTGTGTGAAGGCGTTCAAAACGTTCAAACGTTCAAAAATGCAAGAGAATCAAAAATGTCTAGAAAATTGATCATCCAAATATATTACACATACACGTACATTTGACAGGTTTAATAACTGGTGGATTTGCGAGGTTTTCGGACGAATCCCACTTTCTTAGGACTGATTCCTAAGAAAGTTCAAAATGTTCAAACGTTCAACAACCATTAATTTACATCAATATTTTCAAAAATAAAGGAATATTTCAGCGTAAAATATATGTTCTAATGTAACTTATTACAATAATAATAAAAATAGCGTGTATGACCTATAGTTTGAACCTTTGAACATTTTGAACGTATTTTGAACTTTTTCGAATATTTCGATTCCTTGGACATGAATGAAGAAATGCTACGTAATTTGGTTATATTAAACATTTCAATTTTCGCAAAAGGTGTTCCTTTTCTGTTTCAAGCTGGCTAGAAAAGGAGAAAACAGCCCAGTTGGCTTGGAAAAAAAGGAGCACCTTTTTGAAAAATATAAATTGTCAAAAAAAAATTATTTTGTTGTTCTTCGTAAATATTATGTTGTTTTAAGTTGATTTTAGACTTTTTTGGAAAATATGTCGCGGGGTGCCCTTCACCTACCCATTTCATGTTCGTAATTAATTCAGACTCAATCCACGATATGGCTTGTATATGTTACCGCCAATCTGTGGTCCTTAGC